>AWOL01S0027536.1:52437-68993 GCA_000715115.1 Nicotiana otophora | reverse complement strand
AGGGTCATGACTAGCACCCGGGCCATACTTGCCGAGCACCAACGTACATTTTATCTAACCTTCCTTATTATCTTTAAGGGTCAACAAAATCAATATAAATGGTAGACATGGATCATGAACATCCAACAATGAAAGGTAATGTCATGAACATACATAACATGGGACGACAAGACTGTCAAGAAAATATATATAAGGTACGAGCTACCATGCTGTCGTGAAAGACTATACAACAAAAATTAGTCGACAAACATTCCAAACCATACATGAGTTGACACCTATCTATGAGCCTCTAAAGGAACATAAGTGCTACAACATTGCCGGAACAGGGCCCCGACATACCCGTAATGTCTATAACAAAAATGCATACCAAGACCACGGCAAGTCCGGAGAAGGGATCTCGCCAATAACCGCTGAACTGGACAGCCTACTGTGGTGGGGGAGCTGTGTCTACCCGTCTATCAGGACCTGCAGCACGACATGCAGCGTCCACAAATAAAAAGGACGTCAGTACGAATAAAGTACTGAGTATGTAAGGCAGGAAAGCATAAGTAAGAACAGTAATGTAAACAAGGATAGAGAATATACAACCTGTGACATCTGGGTACCTCTGAGGGCTATTGACATGAAATACATGATACATACATATATATACATAAACTTTTAAAACATATGCCTTTGTGGGCATCACCATCATCATATCGTACCCGGCCATAATAGGCTCGGTAAAATGTACCCGGCCATCATAGGGCTCGGTAGAATCGTACCCGGCCACGTGGAGCTCGGTAAAACCCAACTGATCAGTGGTTGCACAATAGGTGCCGTACCCGGCCGACTATAGCGCGGCTCGGTAGAGTAAAATAGATACATATATATGATGCATGCTTGACTCATTGGAATCACATTTTGAACCTTTCGGAGTGACGTAAGGTCGGTATCCTTCGTACACATTATTAGGATTGACTCTTCATTAAGAATCTTATAAGAATCAGGAACTACCAACAACATTGATAATATAAGAATAAGAGAAGTAACATCAATATCAATCGTTTCATAAGAAGGGCAGCAATGTAAGTACTGCTAGCTTCTAAGAGTAGAGTATCTTTGGGAGCTCGTTCATTACATTATGTACAATCGGAGTCGTGCAAAAGAATGAAGGGGATAGCCTCACATACCTTGTATATACTGCCCAACCTCAAGCTATGCAAATGTCACGACTCCTTAGTCTACAATAAGAGAAATGACACTATCATTATCGCTTAAGCGTCGTAACTATTATGTATCGACCGCAACCTATTTTACGATGAAACGGACAGCACCTCCCCTATATATATGACTTCCCACAAGTCAATACAATCACCAAACAGCCCAAACAACATCATTAATAATCATATTGAGCCTCCCAAAACAGTCCACCAACCAACAACATTACTACCAAGCCTTTCGATATATATTTCACAAGTTCTAGCTTCAACGACTTAGCCACAACTTGGATAATCTTAAATATATATAGAGTAAGAGGTTCCTTACCTTTAAACAGAAAGAACAACTCCAATTTGACCTTAATTTTCCACGAAATATCCCTTCAATTCTGCCACAAGAACAAGGAAGCGAAACTAGCAATTAATTCGGGTTTTTCGGCACTAGAATTACTTTAGAAGACATGAAATCACCTAGGGTTGATATTAAAAACTTGAAGGTGTATTTACAGAACATAAAACACTTAAAACAACCTCCCACACGAGCTGGAACAACACAAAAATCAGCAACAACAAGAAGAACAAGAAACTTACTAGCGCCACGGGATTCCCGACATTTGATTTGTGTTGTTTGCCCTTTGTTTGGGTCTTGGATCATGAGAGAACCTTGAGAGACTGTTTTTAGGGTTATAAGGTCTGAATATACTGAAAAATAATGACTTAAAACGGGGTTGAGGTATCTTATATATGTCCATATGACTTAAACCGCCTTTGTGGGCCCCATAGAGAGCAGCTTGGCGCACTCTCACGAAAACGCGAATATCTCTCTATTCCGAGATCGTATCGACAAACGGTTTAATGCGTTGGAAACTAGACTCATAGATCTTCAATTTGATAGGTAGATCACCCCATAATTCCAAGCACATTGGGAGAAAAATGCAGTAACATTTGACCTAAAGTTTAAGTAAAATTATAAACCTAAGTTGCGACAACTTTTATCGACTTTTGTTTCATAAGTCGCTTGACTTCAAAACTTATGATACGGATATTATATGATTCAAATACATTAAAACAAGACCTCTTGGGACAGTTAATCACCTCTAGTGTTACCCGAAAATACGGGTTACAACATCCTTGATTCGTTTAACTTCTAATACTTGTTAACCACTCTTATACACCCTTGTATCGTTTAAGACCAAAAGGATTAATTTTTTTATCATCTCAAAGATAACCTCTTCTTGGATTTACGTCGACTAACTTACGGCATGATCTAAGGTACGCGAATTTGGGTTGTAACACAAACACTGGTCCGTATGAAATACCTCAAGCTATATGCAATTCGACATCAAATACATGAAGTGTATGACCATAACCACGGAGAAGCAAATAGCACAATATACCACAGTCCGGAGAGAACATAACCAAGGTGCAATCAACTATTCGACACTCCAATAACCATCTCGCTCAAATCCCGCTATTAGGCCCAAATAGAACCACACCATGTGTGCATATAATCAACAAATTACAACTCCTCGTAGCATGGAGGAGTAACACATAGATCATATTAGAACACGATAAGCTCAACTCTAACCAAATGGCACATCCCCCAACAATAGCATTACGGAGTCGACCAATCCAACCCGGTGTAGAATACCCATCCTTGTTGGGCCTACCAATGGTCCCCACTCGACTCTGGTCATCCACAAATATATAAATAATCCTCCAAAAGTCCACAATGAACTAACCATAACATATACTATCATATGACTAGCTTTGGCCATATCTTCACAGCCCATAACCACGAAACAATCTGCTTATGAGAACTCCCGGTCTCCAAATCCATAAAACATACGAATCACCATATTTGATCCCAACTCCACCGCCCGAATGTCTTACACATCTCTTTTACATGATCATCCCACGAGGAATACTTCTAAAATTCTTTTGTGCCACATAGCAAAAATCTGGATATCAGCAGTCAATCAACCAGGCGAGTACCGCAATACCAATGAAGCATTCGTAAGTCAACACATTATGAAATGTACGCTCTCCTCAAGCAATACCAATTAGTAATATCATTCATCTAGTCATCTGAACCCGCCCATATTTTCTAAGAATTCATGCGCTTCCTTTCAAAACTAAATCTTGACCTTGCATATGCAAATCTAAATCCCACACAATATACCGCACCTTTCATGAATATGAAAAGTATGAGAATCTCATAATCAGCTCCGAGTCACAAGCAAACTACATATCAATTAGCCATGAACCTTCCATTTAATCTCATCTAGGAGAAAACCACAACACGCATCACGCTCCTCATGCCAGAAGGAAATATACACCTCGAACCATGTTAGAAACCATTGAGAACACTTTGAAATCCATTTGCACATAACCCAGCTATCAGAACCGAATCCCTCTAACTCAACCAAGTCACATAGGTCGCCAAATTTTAAGAGCATTGCCACGAAACACCTACAAAGGCTCACCACATCATAAGTACCCAAATAATCGATCATATCCATTACCGTGCCGATCCAAGCTATTACAAAGTCATCCTATTTCTCTGAGTTCTTTCCGAATTACCCTCAAATGGATACTTCCCTTGCCAAAACACCACGATCCTTAATCAAAACTTACCACACGAGATCCTAACATAAAACCACACCGCCCTAAGGCCTATAGGCCGTTGTATTTCATCTTAAGCACCCAAAAAGTACCACCACCGAGACACCTACTCTAAAAAGACCTTCTGTGAATCTAAAGTCATTTCCTTCACCTTCCTGATACTGAAATATAAAACCCATAATGATATAGAAATATCGCAAGTCCCGACACCATCTGATGCAAATCTCAAATTCTATCCATATACAAGTTCGAAAAATTCTCAATCGCCACATATAAATCTTGAATCCATTAGAACCTTCTCGAGAGTCGTCCACTCTGCTCAAATCTCAATTGCACCACCCAAACGGGCCGAACAACATATGCCCCACTAGCACAACAACACCTAAATAAGTAACCATGCCTTAACACAACTGAGCAAATTCATACACCATGCACACTACATCCGTCACGAATAACAACTCAACTCATTCCATGATTTCCATATACCCATAAAGTGTAATATAACCCGTATCCAGAAATTCCTTTACTCGAGTCATCCTCGATCTCAACCTCTGCAAGTCATATCTGATTCCCAAGTATGCCTCAAACCGAAATCAGTACAACACATAACCACACAATCAAATAGTCGATAGAAGACTCTCCCACTTGGCTCAAAGCTATAGAACAAAACACTCTATAACTCATAATACCTATACTTTATTACTGCCATAATCCTGCACAGAAGTTCAACTCAATCCTTTATAAGCTCATGTAACACAAAACCATCTAATAACTCAAATCATCTATAGATCTCGCATTCACCCTCGTGACGGTTAGGTCAACTTTCTCAACCAACCTGAACTCAAATCGCACAAATATAACCCACTGGTGGAAAGAAAGTTTCCACACAGCATCATAATGACCACACATTCGTGGATTACCCCGCAGATTATAACCCACCTGCTTAGCCTCAAACTGACATCTCTGTACAACCTTTCGCACCATTTAAAAGTTCATAAGTTCATTAAGTTCGACTTGAGGTACGATTCATAGTTTTGAAATTGTTTGATGTGATTTGGGGCCTCGAGTTGGTTAGTGTTATGTTATTGAACTTGTTGGTATGCCTGGACGGGGCCCCGGGTGTGTTTTGGACGAGCTTCAGATCATTTCCATGCTTTGAGGTAGGTCTGGTTCTGGTGCTTCGCACCTGCGATATTTTGGAGCGCATGTGCGGCTCCGCTTATGCGTGAGTCTGGCCGCTTTTACGATGATTGAGGCCTAGGAGGATGCTTCGCTTCTATGGAGTTTTGCACGCAAATGCGATGGCCACTTTTGTAGCCCAGTGATTGCATATGCGAAGCTGTTCGCTACTGCGGCTCATTTGGCACTTCGGCGATGTCGCTAGTGCGAATGTGTTTTCCGTAGATACAGATCCTGGCCTTGCAAGTTGTGTTCGCAGAACTTTTCCTCACAGATGCGGCGTTTCTGTTCGCAAATGCAAAAATGCTGGGCAGAAAGTTTATATTCGAGGGTTTGTCATTTTTACCATATTTTGAGTTGTAGACCTCGAATTTGAGCGATATTTGAGGGTTTATTCACCTATTCGATTGGGGTAAGTGTTCCTTATCAGAATGGATTATATTTCATGATTCCATTATTATTTTCATCATTAAATTACTGAATTGAATGGAAGAAAATGAGAATTTTGTAAAATCATTCAAAAATGTAAAATGAGCATTTGAAGGGCGATTCGATATCAGAATTTAATAATTTTGGTATGGTTGGACTCGTATCGGAATGAGTATTCGGATTTTTATGAATTTATATTGGGTTACGAGGTGCGGGACCGGAGTTGACTTTTGGGTTAACTTTTTAGTTTTAATCAATGATCGAAGCTTTATTATCCGAAATTTTTTCCTATGAGTTTTATTTATGTTATGAAGTTATTTTGGCTAGATTTAAGCCGCCCGAAGGTGGTTTCACACAAAAAGGTCTTTATAGTTTCAGTCTAGCTTCTTTGAGGTAAGTATCTTGCCTAACTTTGTATGGGGGAACTACCCCTTACGATTTGAGTCATTTGTGCTAATTGTGTCATGTGAAGGCCGTGTACGGGAGGTGACAAGTATGTGCTCGGGTTTATTTACGGAAATTGGACCGTTTAGGTCTTTGAGGTTCTTACGTTCATTAAATGTAAAGTTGTTTTATCATGTTAAATCCTCTATTTAGTAAATTCACCCTTACGTGTCTTATTTGAAATTGATTGATTTATGTTCTGCCCTTGTTGCCAAACTAAACTCTTATGTGCCCTAATTGATGTTGTTGTCGCTTTATTGCTTTCTTGTCTTTTTCGTAATTGCTTAACCTTAATTGAAGTTATTATTATTTTTTTTGTAATTGCTTAACCTTAATTGAAATTATTATTATCTCTTTCGTAATTGCTTAACCTTAATTGAAGTTATTATTATCTTTTCTGTAATTGCATAGCCTTAATTGAAGTTTTGCTAGCCCTTTCATTGTTGACATATTCCTATTTGGGGTCACTGTTTCATGTTATCTTTCTTATCGTCGGATTGTACTTTTGTGGAATCATTGTTACATATTATCTCTCCCTTATTGAGTTATTCTTGTTGAGACCATTATTCCTTGTTGTGTCTTTCTTTGTGAGATCGTTCTTTTATTTCTTTGTGTTCTGAAATTTTTGTGTTGATTTACTTGTCGTACTCTTGTGTTAACGTTGTTATCGTTGTGCTCAGTGTTGTTGAGCCGAGAGCTATGCGTGATTGTGGTCTTGAAATTGTTTTGAGGAAAGGTTGTGGCATATGGGCACATGTGGTGAAAGACCTTATATTGTGTTGTTATGTTTTGGCACACGTGATGTTATTTAGAGGATTGTCGAGGGTTCGCACGTGAGTTTTCTATGCTAATATTGTTATTGATATTTGCACATACGGCGTGACAAGACGGGGTTTGCGCAAGTGGCGAGACGAAGTGGAAATGTTATTATGCGCGAGTGGTGAGACAAGGCCGGTATTTACTTTATTGTTGTGTACATGACGAGACAAGGGGGGCTATGTCACCGAATGATTTATGATGACATGTGATGGCCTGGGGGAATTGTTATTGTTGATATTTGTGTAGTGGTGTGCCTACCTTGTGTGAGTTATACCTTATACATTTTGTGGTGGTCGTTTCTTATGTGACATTTATTGTCTCTACTCTTACTTGTTAACTTGAATTGGGATACAACACTTGTACAAACATACACATAATTAATCACCCATATCGGTTTAAGAAGATGAACCCTAATGTTATAGACCATTTACATGTACTCCTGTTTACTTGCCTTCTGTGTGAGAGTTGTTCTATTGGCACGTGAGTTGTCCGTGTGGTCATGAATCATTATTATTGTTGGCACGTGAATTGTACGTGTAGATATTTGATATTGTCACTACCTTGGCACGTGAGTCGTTCGTGCAGTTATGAATTGTAATATGGGCACGAGATGCCAAGTGATTACGGTTCACGAATTGGGACCCGTGAAATGTGACTATGAGGTGAAGTACCTCGGGGAAATCTTTGAACAAATCTTGTGTGGAAGGGGTTTCCCCTATTGAATTATTACGTGTTCCCCCTACTTGGTTTTACCGGACTTTAACTGTATTCAGCTTACTCCACGACGTTATTACCTGTTTGTTTTCCCTGCTTCTAATTGTTGCTCTTAGTTTACTATTACAAGCACTGTTTATTATTGTTATCATGCTTAGTTTTATTCTGATATTGTTCCCTGTTAGTTTCACATTCATACTTGTACAGGGTATTTGATCTAGTAGGTGTTTTGACTGTCCTTCATCACTACTTCACCGAGGTTAGTCTTGATACTTACTGGGTACCGTTATGGTGTATGCATGCTACGTTTTCTGCATATTGTTTTGCAGATCAAGATATACCTGTCGTCGCGTTTGCAGGCCTCAAAGTCACCTTTTGATACTGTACTTGTACTGTTTATTTCTATTCCGAAATAGTTGTACTTAGAAGACTTTCTAGTAAACTCAGTAGAGCTTATGACTTGCACTACCAGTTTTGGGATTGTAAGCTTTGTATAGAAGATTTTTGTTCATGTTTAATAGTTTTTGGTTGAGTGTGACATTAATTCAGTAAGTGCTAGGCTTACCTAGTCCCTAAGACTAAGTGTCATCACGACATCTTACAGAGAGAAATTGATGTTGTGACAGTAACAAGTAGGAAGGAGTTAAAGATTTTAATGATGACGATGAACATTAACAAATTAAGTTAGAAAAATATTAAATAAAGAAGTTTTAGATTCATTTAATTATAGTGTAGTCTTATTCGTTTTGAATTATATCATATTTTCACATTGTTTGTTGCACAAACGATATCACTATGATATTTGAGTTTTATCCAAAATTATTCAATGATTATATGATTTATTTAATTTAATTACATAAAATTTTATTATTGGTACGTGCGTTAAGATAAGATAGCACTGTTAAAATATATAATTAATGTGCTCAAACAAATCATATCATATAAACTTTGATATGTTTAATATTCTTTAATAATGTACGCGCATATCGCAGATAGTAATACTAGTATGCCCTTAATAACTCTCATTTTCCTCAAAAGTTAAATGATTTATTAATTTAAGATTCATGATGTATCTTTCCCAATATGAAAAATTTGAGAAAATATCGTTGATTAAATATTTGCACAACAACAACAACAATATACGTGTTAGGATAGCTACGCCTAAGGGATAAAAATATTCACATTAACTGAAAATCCTTATCCTATGGGATAAACATAGTAGTTGATATCCCTTGTAAAGTCCCTCTCCCTTTAGGACTATTGTATTGAGTAGTATTTAAACATCACTATATTATACGCATAGATAAAGAAATAAACAGCCGATTCCTATAATACTGTCATGGTATCAGAGCGGAGTAACGAATCAATTCCCTCAATGACGACAAACCCTTCAATCACCACCTCTGTCATTTCATCCCAAAACATAGCTATAGCAGGTTCGAATGGTTCTTTTTCGAACAATGTCACCCACTCTAATTTGATGAAGCTGGAAAACAACTATGTTATGTGGCGATCTCAAATACTTCCAGCCTTAAGAGGTTATGATCTGGAAGGATATGTTGATGGAACTCATAAATGTCCATCCAAAATTATTGCTAGTAGTCCCTCAGAAGAATGCTCTTCTGCAGAAGCCACCATTAATCCAACATACCCTACTTGGAGAAGACAAGATTAACTTCTCTTGAGTTGGCTTCTCTCTTCACTCACAAAAAGTGTTCTATGGCAAGTCGGTGGATGTGCTACGGCTCAAGACATGTAGAAAACACTAGAGACCATGTTTGCCTCTCAATCAAAGGCGAGATTGATGCAGTTACGTCTTCAACTCTAGACGACTAAGAAAGGGACGCTAGCTATGACAGATTATTTACAGAAGATGAAATCTACTGCTAATAACTTGGCTGCTGCTGCGCAGCCCATTACTGATGAAGATCGTATGCTTCATATTCTTGGAGGGCTAGTTCCGGACTATGATGCCCTTGTTGTATCTGTAACCTCTAGACCTGAAACTATAACACTTGCTGATCTACATGGACTTTTGTTGATCCATGAGTCTAGACTTGAACATAGCACAATTGTTGAACAAGGTTTTGAACAAGCAAACTTCTCTGGCAGAAATTCCAATGCTAATACTAATCCTAATTCTAGAGGAGATGGTGGTTACAAGAGATATTCTAATTCAAATTATTCGGGTGGTGGAAGATCTGGTAGAGGCCGTGGTCGTGGAGGAAGAACTGGCAATGGTGCTCATGGACAAAATTCCAATGGGCCCTCTCAATGTCACGTGTGTAACAAGTTTGGACATACAACTCTCAATTGCTATCATCGTTTTGATCATGCCTATCAAGTTGTTTCCAAAACTCACATGGTTGCTTACGTTGCCCAGCCTAATATTCTGTCTGATCCTGCTTGGTATCCTGATTCGGGTGCCACAAATCACCTTACGAACGATCTCAATAATTTGACACTCAAAGGTGACTAAACTGGCACAGACCAAATCTTGGTTGGTAATGGAACAAGTTTGCATATTTCTCATATTGGTGAATCAAAATTGATGTCCTCTTCGAAAGAACTGCATCTTAAGAATATTTTATATGTACTTGAAATTACTAAAAGTCTATTGAGTGTGGCTCAATTTACTGTTGACAATAATGTGTATTTTTAGTTTCACTCTTGTCTTTGTGTTGTGAAGGATCGGGCAACGGGGAAGGTACTACTGCAAGGTAGACTTGAAAATGGACTCTACAAGCTTTTCTCCACTGGAAGATCTCGTTGGCATTCTGCAAATAAAGTACAAGCATATCTTGTGTCTAAATCTTCTCTTGATGTTTGGCATTGTCGTTTAGGGCATCCTTCACTTAAAGTTGTTCAGGGTGTTATTAAAACACTCCATTTACCAGTTCAAATAAATAAAAATTCTAGTGTTTGTTCATCTTGTCAAGAAGGCAAAAGCCATAGCAACATTTTCTGTTTTATCCTCTCTTTCTATACATCCATTAGACTTGATTCATTATGATGTATGGCGTCCTGTTCCTTATTTAGCAATCAATAAATTTCGATATTATATTGTTTTTATTGATGACTGTACAAAATTCACTTTGTATTATCCTTTGTCATCTAAAAGTGAAGTTTACTCTATCTTCTTGCGTTTTAAGTCACAAGTGGAAAATTATTTTGAATGCAAGATCAAAGTAATTCAGTCAGATTGGGGTGGTGAGTATCAAAAGTGTTCAATGTTTTTTGAACAAGCTGGTATAGTTCATCACATATCTTGTCCTCATACCCATAAACAAAATGGTTCTGCCGAACACAAACATCACCATATTGTTGAAACTGGCTTAACCTTATTGTCTCATGCTTCATTGCCTCTTCACGTTTGGGATAATGCCTTTTCTACGACAGTGTATCTCATAAATCAAATGCCTACTCTTATCCTTCGACATATTTCTCCTTATGAGAAGTTATATCATAGAATTCCTAATTATAATTTCTTAAAAGTTTTTGGGTGTGCTTGCTATCCATATACTTAAGACCCTATAACTCCAACAAGCTTGCTTTTAGATCATCTAAATGTATCTTTGCCTTCATGTTCCAATTAGTCGTACATATATCTCTAGACATGTAGTATTTGATGAGTCTAGTTTTCCATTCATAAAACCCAAACACACCACATTTGAATCATCATTTACTACTCAAGCTGCCTCCACACTGCATGTGATAGCTCCTTGCAGTTCAACTCATAATCCATTATCTCCATCTTCTTCTCCTCTAGGTGTTAACTCCTCAATGCCATCCTCTTCGCCAATTCGTGCCAGCAATCTAGTTTGTTTACCCTCAACAGAACAAGGTTCTCTTTCCCCATTATCTCATTCAACGTCTCCTGCCTTGTCGCTTACTTTAAATCTCCCCATTGACTTGCCTCCTTTGCCATCTACTGTACCAACTCTAGCACCTAATGCACTTGCAAAGTCCAAACGTCACAATCAGTCCTCTTTCGTTCCTCATCATATGGTTACTCGCCGTAAAGCCAAGAGTTCTCAGCCTCGTGCTAATCTGTCCACCAAGTATCCACTTCCTAATTCATCTCTGCCTCTTGAGCCCACTTGTTTTACTCAAGCCAATAAAAATATTCATTGGAGAAAAGCTATGCAAGAGGAATACAATGCTTTCATTCAGAATGGTACCTGGACTCTTGTGGCCGTAACTAATGCAACAAACACTGTTGGTAGTAAATGGGTGTTCAAGCTTAAACTTAATCCAGATGGCTCTATTGAGAGATACAAGGCTCGTTTAGTTTCAAAGGGTTCAATCAAGAGGCTGGAATCGATTATCATAAAAGATTTAGCCTGGTGGTTAAACCCACGACTATACATGTCATCTTATCTCTAGCCTTGTCCAAAGGATGGTGTTTGCGTCAACTTGACGTCAAAAATGCTTTTCTCCATGGAGAATTGCAAGAGGAGGATTACATGACTCAACCTTCAGGTTTTGTTGATCCTAAGTATCCTACACATGTTTGTCGCCTTCATAAATCTCTATATGGTCTTAAACAAGCCCCTCGAGCTTGGTTCGATAAGTTAAGAGCTGCCTTATTACATGTTGGGTTCATCTCGTCAAAGGTAGATCCTTCACTGTTTATTTGCAATTTTAATGGGATTTTGACCTTAATCTTGGTGTATGTTGATGATTTGATCATTACAGGTAACTCTGTGAATTTCATTACTGATCTAATCAACCAACTTTCCGCTAAGTTTGCGTACAAGGACTTGGGTATGCTTCATTATTTTCTGGAAGTTAAGGTCCATTACAATGGCTCAAATTTAGTTCTTTCTGAATCTAAATATATTCGTGATCCGTTTCAACGCGCTAACTTAGAAAGGGCAAAGCCTATATCAACTCCTATGGTAGGTGGCTTGTAGGTCTCTAAATCTGGTAGTGAACCCTTCTCCGACCCAACTTTGTATCGCAGCCTCGCAGGAGCATTGCAGTACATCTCGATTACTCGACCAGATGTATCCTTCTCTGTTAACAAGCTTTGCCAATTTATGCAATCTCTTATCCTTGCTCATTTTCAAGCTTTGAAACGAGTGTTATGTTATTTAAAGGGTACAGTTTCCTATGGGCTACATCTCCAGCGCTCCTCTAAGCTCACTATTCATGTTTTTTCTGATGCGGATTGGGCTGATTGTCTAGATGATAGGAGGTCTATACATGGATATTGCATCTTTCTTGGTCCTAATTTGGTTTTTTGGTGCTCAAAGAAGCAAAAGGTTGTTGCTCGTTCTAGCACCGAATCTGAGTATAGAGGCTTAGTTGCTGCCACTGCTGAAACTACTTGGATTCAGCACCTTCTCCAGGAATTGTTTATACCTCTGCCTACTGCTCCAAAGCTTTGGTGTGATAATTTATCTGCTATATATCTCACTGATAATCCTGTGTTTCATGCTCGCACGAAGCATGTTGAGCTGGACTTTCACTTTGTTAGAGAGAAGGTTGCTTCGAAGGATCTTGAAGTTGGTTACATCAGTTCCTTAGATCAAATAGCTGATACTTTGACAAAGAGTTTATCAGCTTGCCGCTTTATATTTCTTCAAGACAAGCTTGTTGTGATTGATCCCAAGCTGCACTTGAAGGGGTATGTTAGGATAGCTACGCCTAAGGGATAAAAATATTCACCTTAACTAAAAATCCTTATCCTAAGGGATAGACATAGTAGATGATATCCCCGGTAAAGTCTCTCTCCCTTCAGGATTATTGTATTGGGTAGTATTTAAACATCACTGTATTATACGCATAGATGAAGAAATAAACAGCTGATTCCTATAATACTTTCAATACCAAGTATATTCCCAACAGGTGGGATTAAATATTTGCACAAAACTAAAAAAATTGCATTTGGATAAGAGGTTCCCGATAAGTTTTAATTTTTTAAAAACATTTTTGAAAACAAATGTAAAATATTTTTGAAAAACTTTAACCAAATAAGTTGTTCGAGAATTTGTCAAGAGCTTTTTACATACACCCAAATTCGGTACAAAAATATCCATAACAAACGGAGGGGAATCAAAATCAAGGCAAAATATCTCTAAAATTTCCATTTCACGTCCGCTTAGACCACTTCTAGCTAGTTTGATTCGTCAAACCACACACCCCTTTATTCTGTCCTGTAGCCTCTTTTAATTTTTTTTTAAGCTTTATCCATCTATATCTACAAATTCACTAATCCAACTAATTCTAAATTTCGCATTTAGGGCCCACTTAGATGCCTTATTAGAAATTTCTTCTTTATCAAAGTTCAAATTCGAGTTTCATCTATCCCACTACACATTTTATATGGTGTTCCCTTTTTCAAACAAAAATATAGTAATTCCACGTAACTCGCTTTAACCCATCTGTCTCCTTGGATATATACTTCCCTAGGCTAAACGTATTAAGCATTGTCATACAAACAATAGAAAGCCTAACCGATGGATCAGCTAAAGCCAAGACCACCAAATTCAAGTCCTCTTACTCCTCTTACCTTCTTAGAAAGAGCTGCCACCATCTATGCCGATTGCCCTTCCGTTGTTTACAACAATATTACTCACACCTGGTCCCAAACCCATACCCGTTGCCTGAAAGTTGCTTCCTCAATTGCCTCTCTTGGTATCAATAGAGGTGATGTCGTGTCAGTTGTCGCCCCTAACGTACCTGCCATGTACGAGCTGCATTTTGCAACTCCGATGGCGGGTGCTGTCCTTAACACCATCAATATCCGTCTCGATGCTCGTACTATCTCTATCCTCCTCTGTCACAGCGAATCGAAACTTATATTTGTCGATTGTCAATCAAAATCCCTAGTTCTTGAAGCGTTATCCTTGTTTCCGCCGAAATCCAACCGTCCACTCCTAGTTCTCATCGAAGATGACGAATTCCCAACTCCACAAACCAGTGAATTCATCAGCACGTATGAGAAATTAATGGAAAAAGGGGATTCGGGTTTCAATTGGATTCGACCCAAAAGTGAATTTGATCCAATTGTGATGAATTACACTTCTGGTACAACCTCTGCCCCAAAAGGTGTGGTTCATAGCCACAGGGGACTTTTCATTATTTCATTGGACTCTTTACAACAATGGCTTGTTCCAAAACAGCCCGTTTATTTATGGACACTTCCTATGTTTCATGCTAACGGCTGGAGCTATCCTTGGGGCATGGCCGTAGTTGGTGGAACTAATATCTGTTTGAGAAAATTCGACGCCAAGATCATTTACGACTCCATCGAAAAACACAACGTTACTCATATTTGTGCTGCTCCTGTGGTACTCAACATGGTGTCAAATTCCCCTGATAGCAAGCCTTTAAAAAACCCTGTTTATATTATGACTGCAGGATCTCCACCCCCTGCATCTGTCCTGTTTCGAACAGAGTCGTTAGGATTTGTAGTACACCACGGATATGGGCTAACAGAAACTGGTGGACTAGTAATTTCTTGTACGTGGAAAAATCACTGGAATAAATTGCCTGCAGCGGAAAGAGCGAGGTTGAAATCAAGACAAGGTGTGAGGACTATAGGGATGACTGAAGTGGACGTTGTGGATCCAGAATCTGGAGTCAGTGTAAAACGCGATGGTACGACGTTAGGTGAAATTGTCCTAAAGGGTGGCTGTGTTATGTTAGGGTACCTTAAAGACCCCGAGGGAACATCAAAATGTATGAAAGATGATGGTTGGTTTTACACGGGGGATGTTGCGGTTATGCACCCTGATGGGTACTTGGAAATTAAGGACAGGTCAAAGGATGTGATTATAAGTGGTGGTGAGAATTTGAGCAGTGTCGAAGTAGAGTCAGTGTTGTACGCACATCCAGCAATTAATGAGGCAGCGGTTGTGTCACGACCAGATGAATTTTGGGGTGAGACTCCGTGTGCATTTGTTAGCTTGAAAGGAAAAGAAAAGGCAAGTGAGAAGGATATTATANTCGGTTGCTTAGCCTTACGTCGCCCTTCCAAGGAACTTCAGGAAGGCGCCGCGTAACAGTTAGCTTGAAAGGAAAAGAAAAGGCAAGTGAGAAGGATATTATAGAGTTTTGTAGAGCCAAATTGCCACATTATATGGTGCCAAAGACTGTGATTTTCAAAGAAGAGCTGCCAAAGACTTCAACTGGGAAAATTCAGAAGTTTGTGCTGAGAGATATAGCTAAAGGTATGGGGAAAAGGATGAGCAGAATGTAGAGATGAGTTAACTCGGCCTAGTTGTGTCAATGACTAGGTTCAACTCATTTGGATTTCTATACAAGTGTTTATCAAAAAAAAAAAAAAAACTTTGCATCTTTTTTCTTTTTTTTTGTATGTCGACAAAACAAGGAAAAATAAGAAATATGAATGTGGACACTTGCGTATGGTTGTTAAATTGTTAGTCTCATGATGTTATGGTTTAAATAATTTATTGCTCCAGGTTTCTAGTTTTTATACGACTTTGCGGAGTTGACTTTTTGTCTTGTTATTCGGAATAACTTTCCGTCTAATTTATTATTACTCCTAAGTTTCTACTACTTGTAAAGTCGTTTTTGTTGGGCTTTTGGGTCGATATCCGATTTTGGGTTCACAATTGAATCTATAACTATTTTATCAAAACAATTACAAGCCTACCCATGTTAAAATCAACTTCAGACTTATCGGGTCTGCAGCTAAAAAACAAAAGTCTGAAGTGAAAAATAATTGCACTTCAGATGCAGTTAAGGTCAGATAGGTCTGAAGTACGGTCAATGGTTTCATGCACTTAAGATCAATAAGTCTGAAATGAAAAATTGCACTTTAGATGCACTTAAGGCCAAAAGGTCTGAAGTGCAATAAACGTTTTCCCACACTTAAGGTGGCAGGAACTCCTAGCGGAATTTCACTTCAACCTGGAGTACCGAAGTGGAAAGACCAATCATGTTGCTGATGCACTCAGTCGGAGAGCTGATCTAGCATCGGTGTGTGTACTCGCCGCCCTAAAGGGAAGCGAAGTAACCACCACCATAAAAGACCAGATACAGGAGCTACTCATCAAGGATCCTGCTGCACAGTATTTGGTTGATTTGGTAGGACAGGGCAAGACTCGCCAGTTCTACACCGAAGATGATTTCCTGAAAGTGAAAGGGAACCGACTCTATGTTCCTAAGGGAGGA
>AWOL01S0027536.1:24612-52072 GCA_000715115.1 Nicotiana otophora | reverse complement strand
GTTAGCTTGAAAGGAAAAGAAAAGGCAAGTGAGAAGGATATTATAGAGTTTTGTAGAGCCAAATTGCCACATTATATGGTGCCAAAGACTGTGATTTTCAAAGAAGAGCTGCCAAAGACTTCAACTGGGAAAATTCAGAAGTTTGTGCTGAGAGATATAGCTAAAGGTATGGGGAAAAGGATGAGCAGAATGTAGAGATGAGTTAACTCGGCCTAGTTGTGTCAATGACTAGGTTCAACTCATTTGGATTTCTATACAAGTGTTTATAAAAAAAAAAAAAAAAAACTTTGCATCTTTTTTCTTTTTTTTGTATGCGGACAAAACAAGGAAAAATAAGAAATATGAATGTGGACACTTGCGTATGGTTGTTAAATTGTTAGTCTCATGATGTTATGGTTTAAATAATTTATTGCTCCAGGTTTCTAGTTTCTATACGACTTTGTGGAGTTGGCTTTTTGTCTTGTTATTCGGAATAACTTTCCGTCTAATTTATTATTACTCCTAAGTTTCTACTACTTGTAAAGTCGTTTTTGTTGGGCTTTTGGGTCTATATCCGATTTTGGGTTCACAATTGAATCTATAACTATTTTATCAAAACAATTGCAAGCCTACCCATGTTAAAATCAACGTCAGACTTATCGGGTCTGCAGCTAAAAAAAAAAGTCTGAAGTGAAAAATAATTGCACTTCAGATGCAGTTAAGGTCAAATATGTCTGAAGTGCAGCCAATGGTTTCATGCACTTAAGATCAATAAATCTGAAATGAAAAATTGTACTTTAGATGCACTTAAGGCCAAAAGGTCTGAAGTGCAATAAACGTTTTCCCACACTTAAGACCAATAAGTCTGAAGTGAAAAATTACATTTCAAATGCACTTAAGGTCAAAATGTCTAGTTTACCCTTAAAATGAGTAGCAACTGAATTGATACGCAGTTTAAAGGTTATGTGATTTAATTTAACACGAACGATCTAAGAATAGAAAATAATTGAATTAAAGAAAAACAAAACGATCAAACCAAACGTGATGGACAATTAAGACTGGCTTTATGATGAACACTGAAAGTTGATTCCGATCGCGCCCTCGAAACGGGCTCGGTTGCAACTAAATAAACAAGCAACTGAAGAACACTTTGAATAGTAGAGAACAAAAATTGACTTTAGTTCTTTGGTATGCATGCCAACAATGACCTTAGAAATGAAAAGAATTTCCTTTTTATATAGTAGGAGAGTTTCAATCCTAGTACAAGTCTAAATAAGATAAAAATCTTTCTCTTCGGGTAAATTGTGATACGCCGTCGATATCGGGTGAGATTTGCGCCGTAATATCCGGTTAAGGGCGGATATTTTGGCTCCTCGTTTGTCTCGTCTAACCGTCTTTCCCTTAGCCTCGGTTCTTTACTTTGCTCGAACTCGATTATTCTCATGTTTGGCCGTGTCCGATTCTTGGCGCACCATTCATCCTCCCTAGGATCTGATCTATGGGAGTCCTCGGTTTTACCCGAGGCCATATCCGACCGCGCTGTCTTCTCGTTTCTTTACCGGAAAATTGAGGGTAACTTTATCCCTAATTTTACCCGCACACAGATAGTCCCCTAACTTTTTGGAGATCAAGTTTATATGAACGACGAGAAGTGATTAACTGACCCCGGTTCCTTTCTCCATATGCCACAAGTGAGTTGACAAGTTAGTGAAACGTCCCATTAGTCGCGTCGTTCTGACTTCGGACACGTGTCAGCCGCCGGTTGACCATCCTCGGTGGGCATCAAATGCAAAACGTCACGTATTCATTATTTCACTCCTATAAAAGCTCCAGTTTCCTTTTTTCACTTTTTTACTGTCCGATTTCAAATCTTCTTGAGTTACCCTCAAATGTTTACTTGTTCATCATTCCCTCAAATATTCATAAATTATTTTTCACATCTTCATTTTTTTATCTTCGGTCTTCAAAGCTTCATACTTTGCCTTTAAATCTTTAAACTAGATCTTCAAATCTTCGTCTCAATCTTCAAACCTTCATATTTCCAAAGAAAGATGGCAAAAACCTCAAAATCGGTGCCTCAAAACACTGCTCCTTCAACATCTGCCCAGGCCGCAGATACCGAAGCGACCCTTTTGGTAGAAACTCCAAAACCTTTCCTTAAAAACATTATCCCCGGAGGTTGCTCCATAGATAACAATTTTAAGGTCAAAAAAGCCTCCAAACAAGGGGATTGAGGTGAGGGGGCGTGGAGGTATATATGCTCCATCCAAGCGGTCCGGCAAGATTTCATATAGGAAGGCAAAGACGTAGTCGTTCCCGGTCTTGATGAGGACATCATAATGCATGTGGAGGGACACATAAGCATTTATACATATCCTTTCACGCTCGGTTCGATGGATACGGTGGTCCTTGACTTTTGTAAGAGGTACGAGGTTTACCTCGGGAAGATCTATCCGTCCTTTTGGAGGATTCTGACTCTCCTTCGTTACTTTGCCAACAATACAGAGGAGCCCCGATTCACGATTGACCATCTACTCTGTGTCTACAGCCCCCGAATCTTCCGAGGGAGGTTAATCAAGCTTGCATGACGGACAAAGAAGGCTCCCTTCTCAAGCATCGATTAAGACATCGACTGAGGTTGTCAAGGGAGGTTTGTACGAGTAAAGACCGAAGACCTCATTTCTTCCGAGTATCTGTCGTTCCCCTAGAAGTGAAACTCAAAACGTAAGTTTGTTTCCTTTTAATCTATTCCTTTGAATTTATCTTTATTTTCCCAGTGCTCACTTTTTCTGATATGCAACTGTCTGCCGAGTCCCCAACAAAGTTCCTCGCTTTAAGGATTGGGTCGAGGGCATCTGCAAGCAACTTACATATTCCTAGCACGAGTGGCGCAAAATTTCCAGAGGCAAATGGGAAGCTTGTTCCCATGGTGAGTATCCTTCTTCTCCTAGTTGAATTTTCCTCTATGTCATTTTTATTTTATCGTCATTTTGACTAAGTCGTTTTTCTTTTTCTTTCACAGTTTTTCCCAAGACCACCGAGCTTCGGGCAATTACCGAGGTCGTGGCCCCGTACCCATCTAAAAAACCCTCTGCTTCGGTACAACCTACTGCCGGGGCTGTTGCGGAAAAGGAGGAGAAAACAAGAGAGAAGAAAAGGTCCCCTGACTCCTTGGATGCTCCGCCGAGGTCAAAAAGAAGAGGATTGTGGTCAGGGTCAGAAAGAGTACCAAGAGAAGTACGTGTGCCTCTCTATTGGCTCAGAGACTATCCCGAGGATGATGACATGGAGTTTGTCATCTACGAGCCGGACGATGCTGCATAAGAGATGGCGGCACCAGAGGGTGGTGACCGTAAGCCTCCTCAGCTCAGGAGCCCGAGGAAGAACCTGTGGTCATTGCCTCTCGAGAAGCTACTCCGATTACGAGAGAGGTTGCCGATGTTATTGACATCTCGTAGTCACCATATCACAAGGAGCCTTTTTCGATGAGACTCATGCCGTGACGGAAAAGACGACTTAGGCATCACGGGCCGCGGTTGAAGCCCTTAATTATTTTTCAAAGGCGTTGACGTCGGCGTGCTAGAACACTACTCTGGTTTTGGCCACTTGGAGATCCTGAAAAGGGATGTGTCGCCAAGGTCAGGCCGACCGAGTTCGAGCCCAAAGAGTATCAAGCAGTTCTCCACCCCGAGTGTGGACCCTGACCGGAAGAAGACGGTCATGTTTACAGTACCGACGGATACCAGGATGCTATTCGGGCCGGTCGGTGTGGCCAACTACTTTCGTTCCTTGGTAACCGAAGTGGACCAAGTGAAGATGAACAAGGTGGATGCGCCGAGCCTCTTCAACGAGGAACAACATGCATTGAACAGGGTATACTTTCTTCCCCTTATATCTTTAAAGAGTTCATTTTGCCTTATGGATTTTTATGATTTTACCTTTTTTATGCTTCAGTCCTCGGTGCTTCATCATGAGAGCTTCCATCAGTCTCAAATGGAGGTGAGTCACCTTGAGTTCGAGCTCAAGCATCAGGTCCAAAAAAAGGTCATGTACAAAGCTCTTTGTGAGGAAAAAGATGAAGTCCTCAGGGACCACTTCATCCTCCAAGCTGAGCTGCAAAAATCTCAAAATGAGGCCTCGAAGCTAAAACGGGAACACGCCCTTCTGGTTGAAAAGGTAAGAGTGTTTAAGATTAATAACGAGAGGTTAAACGCAGATGCTAATGCCGCAACCTCGCAGGTCCAAGAGAAGATAGACATAATCGACCAGCTTAGGGTCGAGATGGACGAGGTCAAAGTCTTAGCCGAGGAGTTGAAGAGCAAAATTGATCTCCTGACCTCGGAGCGCGATGCCTCCAAAGAGGATTTGGCATCGACCAAAGTATAGCTTCGGATGATGAGAGAAAAAGCCAACAAATGGTCTTCGCAAAATGAGGATCTCCAGGCACAACTCGACTCGGTCGTTACAGAATGGGATGCTCTCGGCCAAGAATACACCACACTAAAGTCCAAATTGGAGATGACTTTAAACAAGGCCCGAAGTTTAGGACATGTTAGTCCAGTACAAGAATGATGTGGAGGTAGCCGAGGCTCGTGTAATAATGAAGACCGAGAATGTGAAGTGGTTGTCTCGAAGAGATACCCTTGAAGAGGTCCATACCCAGGGGATTGACCTAGCGGATGAGATCGAAGAGGCTTGAAGACGAGACCAAAGCGAGATACCAGCCTGGTGGTTCGGGCAGTGAGTCGGGCGTTGATGAAGACTAGGCCTCAAATGCGTTAGTTAAATGATTTAACTGGACACAGTTATTCTTTTCCGAAGGTGGCTCTTTTCATGGCCGTAATTCGAGACCAAGTAACTTGACTGGGTCTGAAATAGTCTTTTTTTGTTTTAAAAATATGTAAGGACCTTACTTTTTAAGTAAGGACTCAGACATTTCCGATCCGTTTAAGTTGGTCATGGCCTTTAGTGTTTGGGCCCTACCTAGTAGGCTCGGTACCTCCGGAATTTAGTAGCCCAAATTTCCTGGTCTTATCATCGGGTAGCGGTCCCAGGTTCGAGGACGCCTGTAGGCGTAAGGGTTTTGAACCCAACATTCATTCTAAGTAACTTTAAAGATGATATTTCTTATGTAAGTGTAAACCAATGAAACATAGAAGGTAAATTTCTTTTATTACATTGAATGTCGTGCAAATAATCGATGGTACCAAATCTATTTGTCGTGGCGAGAATGAGCTATGTGGGCACGGTTCGTTTGACTGTTTGACCCTTACGATTAATCTTAATATTCAAGCCTTGGTTTTAAATATAAGAATGCCTTCTAAATTTCCGAACTTAGGACTTCAGTTCTTGACTTAGGGTGTGATGGTCCCCTAGTATTCGAGACTGAATTTTAAAGGCTTGAATACTATTGATCTGATACGGACGATCTCCAGTCCTCGATCTTCAAAACTAGGGTAGCACGCTTACTGTTGCCTCGTTAAAAACCTTTCCGTAAAACCCAATTCGGGAAAAAATAGATCCAAGAGTAAAAGAGTGCAACACGTACTTTCAGACCTAATCCTTAGATTTGACTCTGACTGAGTACCTGCATGGGTTAGTTCAAAGCGTAATAAACCACAAAGAAGATTGTGCTCATACCTTAGAAGTAGTACCGATTTAAGTGTGCCACATTCTAATTGTTGAGTAGTTGTACACCATTTGTGAACTCGAGCTGGTACGAGCCTTTCTCGGTTATATCGGTGACTCTATACAGCCCTTCCCAATTCAGACCTAATTTTCCTTTATTGGGTTCTTTGTATGCAGTGTATCTTTCCTTAGTACCAAGTCCCCGACTTGGAATTGTCGAAGGTTTTCCCTTCAGTTGTAGTATCTCCCAATTCGTTGTTTTTGGGCCGCTAACCCGACTAGGGCGGCTTCTCGCCTTTCGCCTACTAAATTTAAGCTCGTGGCCATGGCCTCGTCCTTTGACGCTTCCTTAGCATATTGGAATCTTAGGCTCGGTTTTGCAACCTCTACTGGTATCAAAGCTTCTGCGCCATAGACTAAAGAGAACGATGTTTCACCGGTACTCGACTTCGATGTTCTTCGATATGCCCATAGTACTTCGGGCAAAATTTCTTTCCATTTTTATTTTGAGTCGGTCAATATCTTCTTCAGGTTCTGCAGTATAGTTTTGTTTGGTAAATCTTCTTGACCATTCCCATTTGGGTGGTAGGGTGTCGATAAAATCTTTTTGATCTTCAAAACTTTATTAATCTTGCCGCCAATGAACTGTCTTCCGTTGTCACATGTGATCTCGGCAGGTACCCCGAACCGGCATATTATATGATCCTAGATGAAGTCGATGACCTCCTTTTCCATAACTTTCTCGAACGCATGTGCTTCGACCCACTTGAAGAAGTAATTAGTCATAAGTAAGATATACTGGGCTTTGCCGGGTACCGACGGCAAGGGGCCGACGATGTCCATTTCCCGTTTCATGAACGGCCAAGGGGAAAGGACCGGGTGAAGCATCTCACCCCGTTGGTAGATCATCGGGGAGTGCCTCTAACATTCGTTACACTTTCGAACAAAGTCTTTCGCATCCTTTTCTATCTCGTTCCAGTAATAACTGGCTCTGATCAATTTTCGAACCAAGGATTCTTCTCCCGAATGGTTTCCACAAGTACCCTCGTGTACTTCCCTCATCACGTAGTCGGTCTCCGCGGGACCCAAGCACCTTGCTAACCGTCCAAAAAATGATCTTCAGTTTAATTTTCCTCCGACCAAGCTAAACCCGGCAGCCTTAGTTCGTAAGGCCCTCAATTCTTTTGGATCCGATGGCAATTTCCCTTTTCTGAAGGTAGTCTATGTATTTGTTTCTCCAATCCCAAGTCAACCTTATTCAGTTTACCTCGGCGTGACCTTCCTCTATCGCCGAGTTTATTAATTGCACCACCGCTCCGGAATTGAATTCATCGAAATCGACTGACAACCCTAGATTAGCCAACACATCGGCCTTGTTATTTTGATTGTTGAACTCATTCAATACTCGTATTGCCGCCACGATTCGGTCCAATAATCCCAGTTGTTCCACGACTCTCCATCGGATGATATTTGCCGAGCTACCCAGATCAATTAACACACGCTTAACTCGAGATTTATTAATAAGTACGGATATTACCAATGCTTCATTGTACGGTTGAATGATGTCCTCGGCGTCCTCATTGGTGAACGAGATGGACCCCTCCGGAACGCAGTCCCGAGTGCGTTTTTCCCTTGTGATAGAAACTTTGGTGCGCTTTATCATTGGCCCTTGTGGGACATCTACTCCCCCAATGATCTTGTTGATCACGTGTTGAGGCTCTTCCTGCTCAAATTTATTTGTTGGGGTCCCTATTTTTGAAATAATATTTTGCTCGGTCACTTAGGAATTCCTGAAGATGCCCATTGTTGAATAGACAGGCCACTTCTTCGGTTAGCTGTCGACAATCTTTGGTCCCGTGACCGTGAGTATCGTGGTATTTACATATCAAGTCGTGATCCCTGTGTGCGGGATCGGACTGAAGTGGCATTGGCCATTTGGTCTCCTTGACGCGGCCAATGGCCGACACTATACTCGCTGTTTGTTGATATTATTGTGATTTGTCAGTCCTAATGAGAGACTATCCAGTTCACCAATTGTTTTTACTTGAAGGCAAAGTGTGACTGTGTGAGGATATAGTAAGACGACGAATTCGAAAGTTGACGGACCAATAAGAACAAAATACTTGAGGCTTAAGAGATTTTCAAGTGATTGGTATCTAGGGGGTAATACTTGAACTCTCCTCTAGCATTATTGAGACCAAAGGATCCCTTTCCAGTTATGTTGTTGCAAAGACATCTTATATTATTTAACTTTTTCATTAGGACTCACTCATCTGTTTTTCCTACCTATCTGCTTTATTATCTTTTGACTTGTGGACATCTGTTGTTAGAAGAGAGTATGAAAAACGAAGGAATTATAATAAATTTTTTTGAAGCAAGAAACGGTAACTGTGTCATCTTGGACAATAGGCGTTTGGATAATATTTGGTTGAAGAAAAAATAGTATTTGAAGTTAAAATAAATGAATAAAAAATAGCAGATACTAGAATATCATTTATCAGTCACTCAAATTATAAAAGAAAAGAAACTTCAATTCTAATTGGCCCTAATTAGTCTTATCCTATATTTTGATAAAGGCAATTGGAAAGTTGAAACTATGACTATTTCCTTCTACTTCGGGACTAAGAAATTAGTAGCTACATGGACTATGCCATGAAATTTCCAACCATATTCCTGGGAATCCACTATCTCCTACACTAATTAAACAAAGACTTGTACCTACTTGTTTTCTGTCTTCATTCTCATTTGTCAGTTCATATACTATCTCCTACACTCCTTCTCTGGCAATTCCAATTACCAATTAAAGAGAAAAGATGATCACAGAGCTGTTCCAGAAGAGGCTTAATGCCTTTTACATATATTGGATTCAACACAAGAAACAACTATGGGGAAATTCTGATGTTGTGGTCATTCACACCCCACCAAAATTAGCTAAGTTCTCCAATCCAAAATCATCCTCCTTCTTTTTATGGCTCTTAGGTGATGACTTTACTGATACAACTGTAATCTTCACTCCTTATGGAATTTACTTCCTCTGCACCCATATAAACTTTTCCAAGCTCCGTGAATTTTGTTCTTGTGCCACGGTGACACAGAAAATCCCAACTTCAGTTCAACTGAAAGACAAGACCGATGATGGATTCTTGATCATTGATGCTACGATACGTGACGCTAGAAATATTCGTAACGACAAGGCCTTTGTTGATATTGATAACGAGTATCCCTTTGTGGTTGGTTACGTAGAAGGCGAGTACCCAAAATCGAAGCTTTTCTTGAATTGTATTAATAAATTAGAACCAACTAAGTATCAGGCCGCCGCTGTGAATTTTGGTCTTGATGCGATGTTTAGCGTGGCTGATAAGCAAATTGTTGGACCCTCCGCGTGTTTGGATGAGAAATTGGTGTCCATATCAGCAAATAAATCAGTGCTGCAGGAAAACGAAGCTAACGGCCAGTCACGTAAATCTGAAGAAAAGAATATATTGCAGGAGTTTTGTTCACTTATGGACAGTGATTTGGAGCATAAATTGCAATTTGATGCAGTCAATTTGTCAAGCAAACTAGAAGGAAACAAGACATTGCTTGAGAAGGACGTTGTAGTTATGGATCATGACGATGATGAAGATTGGATGCTAATTGAAGGAAAGGAAGAAGGACAAGAAACAAACGTGGCAAATAAACTCAGCTGGAAAAGGTATTGCTATTCAGAATGTGTCCATCTTTATTGGAGTATTCTGTATTTCATATATTCTGCTGTAGGCTCTAACTTTTAACTCATTGTTTACTGTTTTATTAGGTGGATCATGGATAAAACATCAAAATCATTTGGTATTAGGGATAAAACGAAGATTAAGGCTTCTTCACACTAATGTGCCTGTGGTCTCTTCTCATTAGTTGCTAGCATCAGTTTGTGCATGAGAGTGCTCTTGCTTCTTCGTCAATATTTGTATTTTTTTTTATTGTTGTTGTACAATTTGTGATATTGAAGTTTGATGTGATGCCAAAATGCTATACTTTGCTACATATTTGTTTTTTCTACCCTTCTCGCTAGTGGTGTATTACTTACAATACAAGTGCACATTTCTTTCTTTCATTGGTTCCACTCAAAAGCCACCCAAGTTTCATCCTTACTTCTTTTATAGCTCATTTTACAATTAAAGTACTTTAAGAGGTAAAATGATTAAAACAATGATAATTAAGAACAAATGGGTATAGGCTTGTAATGTGGTTGCTAAATAAAAGTTTATAGGCTCAAAAGAGTTGACTAGGGATAATTTTTATTGTGGTAAGCATTAAGTTCAAACAAATCAAAGAAAGTCTAATATCATTTTTCAAACCGAGCAAAACCTAAAATTTCGCTTCAACTCACATGCCAGACAAGTTATATACTCTAATGCAATGACACAACAACAACAACAACAACAACACCCTAGTAGAATCCCATTAATGGGGTCTGGGGAGGGTAGTGTGTACGCAGACCTTATCCCTACCCCGAAGGAGTAGAGAGGCTGTTTCCGAAAGACCCTCGGCTCAAAAAAAAAAAAAAGAATAAGAAAAAAAAAGGGAGAGACAATATTAGTATCTAATGCAATGACACAGACTATACAATTTCTCACCACACATGGCACATGACTCATTAAGGACGGTTCCATTCCATTCTCAAACAATTATAAGTATTCACGGAACCACAGAATATTACTCCCTCCGTTTTTATTTATGTGAACCTGTTTGACTGGGCACGGAGTTTAAGAAAAAATGAAGATTTTTGGAATTTGTGGTCCTAAACAAGTCAAAAAGGAGCCCGGAGTATTTGTGTGGTTATAAAAGCTTCTCATTAAGGGTATAATTATAAGTTTAAGCTAAATTATTATCAAATTTAGAAATTGGTCATTCTTTTTGGAACGGACCAAAAAGAAAATATGTTCACATAAACTGGAACTGAGGGAGTAAGCATTCAACACAAAGTGACACAAGCCAAGAAAACGAGATATATGCGTTAATAAACATGCTATCTAACTCAACAAGGTATCATAAGCAACTTCAAACCATAGGGAAGGTAATACACATGCTAGAGCCTAAATATGCTACTATCAAACAAGTCAAAAGGACGCCTAAAAATTTCATCTTCCTTCTTTTATTCTCTAAATCCTAATCTACTCTAAAAATATAAAAAATAAAAACTACTACCCGGTTCAATTACATCCCGTGGAAAAGAACCGAGGCACAAAGAAAAACCACGAGGGATTATTACTACCTAAAATAATAAAAAGACATATATATTATTTTTTGTAAGACTTAAGTCCCTCAATAAAACTGTCTAAGAGATCCATCGTCGGGAAAAGTCCAGTTAATTTTTCGTTTTGTTAAAGGGAAAGACGAAGCTAAAAAGTAAAAAATATAATTAAACACACAAACTAATTAGTTTATCTAATATTTATAAATGATAGAGAATATCTTCCACCCCACACTTAGTTCATGCATTGTCTTCATAAGCACCAAAACAAAAAACATGTAAGGTGGTAGAAAACAAAACTCCCTAATCATTCATCGTCATTGCCCTCATCGTTGAAGGCTTCATCTGCAGCTGTCCACTCGTTATCCGCTGCTCCCTCCTCAACATCATCATTCGTACCTACATAAGTGAACACTCCTCAGTGATAAAGCATATGAATCAATTCAAAACATGGTCTTGCGACCCCACACTTAAGAGTTCACTACGTGATGTTCAACCATTTTGAGGCTACTCAGACTTCACCGCTTTATTTTAGCATGCGAATAAAGCAATGGCAAAATGGTATTTAGTATACATGTAGCTACTGTTTAGCCCACCTAAACTTGCAATTTGGAGTGTTGCAATGAAACATTGCATTAGTCATTACAATCATGGTAAGAAGAACTCCATTTGGGCCAAGAATGCCTTTGAGGCATTTCGATAAACTCTTAGCGTGCACTAATGTTGTCAAAGTGGTTGTAGAGATGAGAGATTGCCCCACCCTCCCCAAATAGGCTTGGGGATTTCATGTTATCACCCACCTAACAACAATACCAATCCTATGGGGTTTATGGGATTAGGGCGAGCAAGCACATTGTTGCTATGAATATATACACAAAAGTGGTGGAATTGCATTTCTTAACTCAATTCGAATTTTTGATAGAGGAAAGAGTTAGAAATATACCTTAGATGCTTAGGAGTATTGAAGTGTTCTTCAATTGATGCCTCAAGTGAATGAAGAAGATGATGAGTGAATGTCTTCAATGGAATTTGTGTGTGAGGAGGAAGGAAAAAGGATGGGCAGTGTATTGTGTTAAGTGACTTGTGTGTGTTTGTGTAGTGTTTTGATAGAAAGAAGTTAGAAAACAAAGCTAAAACAAATTAAAACATCACGTTACCTGGAGACGTGAGCTCCCAGCGAGCAAATCACCGGGCGAGGCAAGCTCCTTAGCGAGCTGAGAAGCAGGCGACGCGAGTGCAGCAGCGAGGTGTACCTCACTACAACCTATGTGACGTGAGGTCCATAGCGAGCTGGTGGCCTGGTTGGGAGAGGTCTGATGCGAGATATACCTCGCTATATCCATTGTTGGGCGAGCTGTACAACAAGCTTGAAACCAGGCGACGCGCAACCTACAACGAGCGACCTACAAATAGCTTAAAGGCTGGCGACACAAGGTACGCAATGTTGTTTGGAGCGTACATAATTACTTTTTATGTCATTTTGTGACCAACTCCCAGTGCCACGACTTCCCATCATGCTCTATTACCTGTTCACAGACTAAGATTCAGCTAAAACCTTGTTAGTGCAGCTGTAACAAATTAAAATTTATAGTTAAGCTAAAATAAACTATGAACTGGGTTGCCTCCAAATGAGCGCCTGATTTAACGTCGCGTCACGGCGTGAATCAACTTTACCAATTTTATCTCCACCTCGAACTTATGAATTGGACCCCAAGTTTTACTTCAAGCTTATGGTTATGCTCCCGGGGTGGTGGAAAGAATCTTACTGGCCCAAGGAAATAATGTAGTATTCTACACTTCTTGGCATGTAGATGAGGTGTGTAATCCCGACTTTCTGACAAAAAGAATTCCAGAATGTATTCACCTTGTTCCTCATTCCTTGACTCCTCAATTGGCCCGGATGACTCTATTTTTATATCATCATCCAAACACAATGTGGAAAAATATTTGAAGTGTGGACCAATACGCTTAACTACATGAACATTGGGATTGTCTACATCCTCAACACCAATGACACTAGAGTCAACTAAATATGTATCCTCAATATTCTTGGTTGACTCTAGTATCTCTTCTACAATATCGACATCCTCAAATTCTATTTTAATTGATTGTTGGTGTTCTACTATGGACCCCTCTATTGGCACCTCAATTTCTGCATCCAATGCGTTCTCTTTTTGGCTACTATCCACAATATCAGCTTATTGAGCATTAAATGCTTCAACTAATTGACTCACTTGTGTCTCCAGGTTATGAATAGTTTCCTCTTACCTTTGGATAGTATTACATAGCCTTTGTATTTGTAGTTGTTTCTCATTACTTTGTTCCATGAAACACTTTAACATATCTTTAATCTCTTTCATGTCAGCTTCCCTGGGTTCTTTGTTCCTATTAACTTCACCAGAAAAAGTATAACCATCATAGTAAGGGGTTGGGGAGGATAAGGCATATAAGCACAACCATGAAAGTGACCATTTTGACCACCACACATATCACACACATTCCATATATAAGATTGAGTTGATGCACATAACTCGCTCTCAGAAATATTTTGATAATTTTGCCATGGGTGGTTTCCTCCACAATATGCATAAGGAGGATCAAAAGTGGAATTACCAATATCAAAAATCTCATAATTCCAAGATGCCATGTTTTTAAAATCAACAAGTAAAACAAAAATAAAAAAAATCAAATACAAGAAAATAGAAATATAAGTTAAAACTTGCAACCTAGCAATATGTACACCTACAACTACACCATTAAGTCCCCGGCAACGACGCCAGAATTTGATCACGCCTAACTATGCCTTATAAAGGACTAAGCGGTCGTTGCAAATATAATCCGGTTTACAAGTCCGGAGTCGAATCCCACATAGAACTAAGGCTTAGCTACAGTTGTTCAATATTGCTAAAAAACATAAGTCTAACAATTTCCTAATTATAAAGATTTGGTTTTTATTTCTACTAATTAACTAACAAATAGTAAAATTATCAATTAACAAGGATGAAATTGGAGACAAGCCTAAGGAGGTCTAGATTTATGATTTCCCCAATTGTCGGAATTCTTTCCACTACGCCTTCCATAATTTTGCCTAAACATTCTCTACCGATCGTGAGTACTTTGGGTGTCGTAGCTCTCTCTTAAGCAACTACCACAATTTACTAGACGTATTCTCTCGAACTACGCTAGCTGGCACTAATTCACTGCTCACTACGATCGCATCAAGGTTTCGTTATCTCTAATCCCACCTTTAAACCCTCTGTATTGATCTCTCACATACGTTAGGAGTGATGTTGTTCAACAACTACCTAAATGTGTACTCTCTCTCTCTCGAGCAATACACACACTAAATAGGCACAATTAATTGATGTTCATTCAATCAATAACAATAAACACGTAGTTGAACAAGTAGAGGAATCCAACAGCTCAATTATATAAAAACATAACAAGAATTTATCCTACAAAAAGTTCTATCAAAATTCTAGATAACAAATTAGCTATTCATAATAATATGCAAAATAATAATACTAGAATTCATAACCAATAATAAAAATAGGAAGAAAGAAGTGAAAAACTCATAGAAGAATTCGCCTTCTTGCTCTTAGCGTGTTCTTGCATCCTTAGGCCGAATCCCAGCTCCAAAAACGTCCTCCTTGGTGGAGTCTGACCCTAAAAACGGCTCTCCTGTGCTTGGCAGTCTCTTTCTTCTCCCAAATCGTGTCCAACCCTAGAATACCTCATTTGGGGAGTATTTATGTCAATCCCCCGATCCAATTTCGGGGTTTGGTCTTTTAACCCACGACTTTTAATTACCGTGCTATAGACCTCGCGAAACCTGGTCTATAGCGCGGTTGACCTAGCTATAGACCTCGCGAAGCCTGGTCTATAGTGCGGTCGACCTGGCTATAGACCTCGTAAAGCCTGGTCTATAGCGCGGTCGACCTAGCTATAGACCTCGCATAGCCTGATCTATAGCACGGTCAACCTGGCTATAGACCTTGCAAAGCCTGGTCTGTAGCACGGTTTGGATACTTGATGCTTTTGTGCTCTTTTCTTTTATTTTGTACTCTTTTTGTGCAATTTTTATTTGATGATTCCTTCCGATGTTCCTACACATAAAACAATAAAATTTAGCTCAAATATTGCACAATAACGCATTAGACCAACAAAATATAGGGAGAGTAATGTGCTAAAAGTATAGCATTTTGGCATCACATCAAAGTTAAAATGAACAGGAAGGCAAGAGTCCCACATTGAAGTGCGATTGATTAGCAAAGTCATCTTATCCTTTACCATTACGATAGCTGGTAATATGCTTGTTATATCCCATAATCGGTAATGCCTCAAGCGTATTTATTTTAATTTTATGTTCTATCGTCCTTTATCAAATTTCTATTGTAACTGATAGGCTATATGTATATCCCTGTTATGTTTTGATGATCTAACAAACTTACTGTCAAGAACCAGATAAGGAATCTGTTACACATTCTCAAGACCTTACGATCAAAATGTTCCAGCTTGGGATATGGTTCAACTCTTCAGAGTCAAAGGAATAACAGAGGGAACAGATAGCTACCACTTCCCGAGGAAATTGCACAAGTCAACTGCCCCAGCTGTAAAGTTGCTGCCTACACACGCTACAGTGCAACAATCAACTTTATGGGAAATGCCCTTTACCTAACTTGCTTACATCATTCAAGTGATGTCACAAATGAGTTATTAACATCAAGCAAAGGTAAAACAAAATACTTGCACATTCAAGAATTGAAGAAGCATTTTCTCTCAAGTTTGTGCTAATCTCGCAAGTGATTCTCAAAGGCATCAAGAATGAAGAACAACATAACGAAAGACCAGTTTTATGTATTGAGTCATTACATGTCCTTAGTTGTGTTGCACCTTTGTTAAAGTTCTTTACTTGTAATTACTACTTAGCTTAGTTAGAAGCATTGTGTAGGAAACCTTTGTAAATCATAAACCCTTGTGTTTGTATCTTGGCTAGAGTTAGTCGAGTTGTAAAGTCTTTGTAATAGAGTTATTACAAAGTGGCTTGTAATAGAGTTGTTACAAGTTAGTGAGGGATTAAGACGTTAATTCCTAGGTTACAATAGGCTGTAATCCAAAGTTTGCTCAGTAGTAAAGTTGAAATCCTACAAGGGTAGGTCGTAATTTTTAATCCCGTGAGCTGAGAGTTTTCCACATAAAACTTCTTTGTCTTATTTATCTACTACAGTGTGCGTGTGTTCTGTGAGCACTAATAGAGAACCTGGCTCTCTATATAGTTTGGTGGACCCTTAAATTATATCAATTGGTATCAAAGCAGGTTCTTTCTATCAGGTTAACACCTAGAAAGGATCATCATGGCTGCTCCTCCAAACTTCGAAGAAGGCCAGTCTACTTACAGACCACCACGATTTAATGGGCAATACTATGGATGGTGGAAGACAAGGATGCATGAGTTTATCATGGCTGAAGATTCATAACTCTGGGATGTTTTCTGCGATGGTCCCTTCATTCCTATGAAAACCATTGGAGAACCAGCAGTGATAGTTCCCAAGTCTAGGAAGGAATACAACGATGCTGACCGCTAGTCTATAGAGAAGAACTTTCGAGCAAAAATATCCTCGTCTGTGGCATTAGGCCAAATGAATACAACAGGATTTCGGTGTGTCAATCTGCCAAGGAGATCTGGGAAGCACTCCAAACAGCACACGAAGGGACAACTCAAGTCAAGCAGTCGAAGATTGATATACTAACCACTAAGTATGAACTCTTCAGGATGAAGGACGATGAGTCCATTTAGGACATGCACACTAGCTTCACCTCTATCATCAATGAGCTTCACTTACTGGGAAAACTCATTCCCAGGAACAAACTTATCAGGAAAATACTTAGTGTATTACCTGGTTCCTGGGAAAGCAAGGTAAATGCCATCACAGAGGCAAAAGATTTACAGAAGCTGACCATTGATGAACTCATTGGTAATCTGAAAATGTATAAAATGAAGAAAAAAATGATCATGAGAGAAGAGAGCCCAAAAAGGAGAAGAACCTGGTCCTCAAGACAGACAACACTGAATCAAGTGGTGAGGATGCAGATATGGCTTACTTGACAAAGCGATTTCAGAAGATGGTCCATAAAAATGGAGGTATTCCAAAGAAGGGCAGCTCTAGCAATCCAAGAGGCTATGAATTATGTCATAAGTGTGGGAAGTCAGGGCACTTCATCAAAGCTTGTCCTCTATTCAAGCAATATTAGTACAAACACAACTCAGACAAAACAACTAAGAGGAACCAGGTTCTTGACAAACTATTCAAAAGAAAAGATGTTGACGACAACGTTGTGACACAAGCTCTTGCTGCATGGGGAGACTTCTCAAGTGAATCTGGCGAAGATGATGACAAAGGTGATAGATCCATGATGGCAGTAGAAAGCGAAGCAACTGTTTATGATTCCACTTTTGCCCTAATGGAAAAATCTGACGATGATGATGATGAGGTAAACGTTTTGGACGTTCAAAGAAATTTGAAGTCTTACTCTTAGAAAAAGCTTACATCTTTGGCTAATGTTTTAAGTAATGCTTATCAGAGCCTCATTAATGATAGAAATGCGCTAACCACAGAACTAGGAGAAATAGAACACGAGAGAGATGATCTAGTGGTAGTTGTGGTTGATCTAAGAGAGCCCTTTGATAGTTTAAAAAGGGAAAAAGGATATTTTGACTCAGAGAAGTACAAACATCGAGCATGAGAGAGATGACCTATTGGTAGTAGTTGTAGACCTAAAGGAAACAATTGAGGAACTCAGAAGGGAAAATAGGCCTATGAACACTCAAAAGGGAAAGGAAGTTGCAAGTGAGGCACACCTTATGCTTGAAAATGAGCTAAAATCAGTGAAATCTAGTCTATGTATTGCTCTTGAGAAAAACAGACAACTTCAGGAAGATCTAGGCAGAGTGAAGAGTGACCTAGAAAAATCTCTTAAGTGGACCTGGTCCTCTGATGCTATCACTGCCATGTACACAAACAATAGGGGAAACAGGCAGGGAATCGGGTTCCAAAGGGAAAAAGCTCCCTACAACCCTCATAGCAATTACGCTACGGTACCTGACAATTGGCTCTGCACTCACTGTGGTAACATTGGGCATTTTAAAGAAACCTGTAAAGCTAGATTTTAGTCCTAACAAAAAACTAAAGTTTTTTTTGAACAGGTAACCACTCCTAAGGAACCTGGTCCCTCCATTAAAAAAGGTATATTTCCTTCCTGGACTGGAAGAAGTCTAATTCGACCTTTTCCTCATTACAAGGGAACCAAACTTGTTTGAGTTCCTAAGTGTAACCTTTGATTCTCTTATGCAGGGAGCGGTGAAAGGAAGTATCCAAAAATGGTACATGGATAGTGGTTGTTCTAAGCACATGACTGGAAGCATTCACTCAAAGCTCTGCAAGAAGGGAGTGTGTCCTTTGGAAATAGCAAAGAAAAAGGGACACATTCAAGGAGTAGGAAGAATAGGACTCTTGAAGACATGGCAAGAACAATGTTGATTGACAGTGGCATTGCAAAAAATTTCTGGGCAGAAGCAGTCAACATTGCGTGCTACTTGGTGAATATGTGCATGATTAGGTTCTTCTTGAACAAAACCCCATATGTACTGCTGAACGGAAGGAAGCCCAAGCTAACACATTTGAGGACATTTGGCTGCAAATATTTTGTTCTCAAAAATATCAAGGAAGCATTGAAGGATGTTAACTGGATTACTGCTATGCAAAATGACCCTTATCAATTTGAGAGAAACATCGCGTGGAACTTGGTTTCTTGACCTGCTGACAGAACTATTATAGGAACCGAGTAGGTATTCAGAAACAAACTTGATGAGTTTGGAAGCACAACAAGGAACAAGGCAAGGCTAGTAGTTCAAGCTACAATCAGGAAGCAGGGATTGACTATGATGAAACTTTTGCTCCAGTTGCTCGAATGGAGGCCATCAGAACTCTTATTGCCTTTGCATCTCGTATGGAATTTAAATTGTTCCAAATGGATGTCAAAAGTGCTTTTCTAAATGGCTTTCTAAAGAAGAAGTCTTCGTCAAGCAACCACCTAGTTTCGAGTGCCATGAGCATTCCGAGCACGTGTTTAAACTTGACAAGGCATTATATGGACTAAAGCAAGCTCCTCGTGCATGGTATGAAAGACTGTCCAAGTTTCTTCTAAAAAATGGCTTTACAAGAGGGAAAATTGACAACACTCTAATTCTGAAGAAACACGGGAGGAACCTGCTCATTGTGCAAGTTTATGTTGACTACATCATCTTTGGTGCAACAAATGATTCTCTGTGTGAAGAGTTTGCAACACTCATGGGAAGCGAGTTTGAAATAAGCATGATGGGAGAATTGAATTTCTTCTTGGGTTTGCAAGTCAAGCAAACCTCAAAGGGAACAATGATAAGTCAGCAGAAGTACATCAAAGAGCTTCTGAAGAGATTTGAGATGGAGAGTTCAAAGATCATTGATACACCTATTTCCACTGCCACTCGCCTGGATATGGATGAACCTGGTTCTCTTGTAAATGAGACTGTGTATAGAGGCATTATTGGGTCACTTCTGTATCTCACAACAAGTAGACCAGACATTGTTTTCTGTGTGAGACTCTGTGACAGGTTTCAATCCAATCATAAGGAGTCTCATTTGAAGGCTGCAAAGAGAATTCTGAGGTATCTCAAAGGAACGCGGGACCTGGTTCTCTACTATACCTCAGGAGAGAACTTTGACTTAATAAGTATGTTGATGTTGACTATGCTAGTTATCTGGTGGATAGGAAAAGCACTTCTGAAGCTGAGTATGTGGTGGATGCCTCTTGCTGTGCTCCACTGCTGTGGATCAAGCAGCAGCTAGAAGATTTCGAAACAATGTTGAGAAATGGCTCATCTGCCTGAAGTTTTGCAGTACAGAAGATCAAACTGCAGATATCTTCACCAAAGCAGTGAGCAGAGAGCGCTTTGAAAAGAATCTCTTGGCACTAGGGTTGATGAAGTCTAGCTAGGGACCTGGTCCCTCGATGATTGGCTATGAAAGAAATGTACATGTAAAATAGCTAAAAAATATTTTCTCGCAAAGTCTAACTCACCTCTATACTGTTACAGGTAGACACACATGACGATTACAGAGCAGACAAGTAGCTAATGTATTGCACGTTGGTCAAAGGATGAGGCTTACATTTGCAAACTCTGTCAGGAAACCTGGTTCCTTTGACACAGGTTAGTGAACTCTCATGCACAATTTTTTAAAATGGCTGAAACGATGCCACGTCATTATATTGTCAGTTTCTTTTTGCTTCTTAAATCAAAGCATCTCATCCTTTATGAAGGGACCCAAATACCCAAAATTGATACCCAACCGGTCTCTAACTCCTCTCAAATAAATCCATTCACAGTCATTTTTAGAACTGTTCATATCACAAATCCAAAATTCCCTTTTTTTTGTTCTTCAGACTCTCTTCTTCAACTAACTACAGTCCACCATGTCTGACAATCAGGAAACACAAAATGTTCCAAGCATCGTCTCCACTGTGTCCTCATCTGTTGAAACACCACTGATAGAGCCCACACTCCCTGTTCCAACTAGTCTAAACCCTAAGCTAGATTCACAACCACCCTCTGCTTCCTCTCCAAATCAGTCGAGTTCTGGTTCTCATCAGAGTCGCAAAACATCGACTCCCAGGAAATTTGTGGTTGTGACCTCTACTTCTGCCTCACTGGAAAAGATGGTTGACGAAGACACAATGGATGGAGAAGAAAATCAAGAAATTTTTAGTCTACTAGTGCAAGAAAGTTTTTCTAAAGAACAAGGTATAGGTCATACCAGTGATGAATCGATAATGGCAGCCCCGGTCTTGGATCCTACAGGTAATGATCCTCTTATACCTTCTGAAGTTTCTTTAGAGTTACAAGAACAGGAAGCTATAGAAAATATGCTTTCAATCGCTGCTGAGGGAAGTTTGATTGGAGGTTATAAGGGTGTGTCTGAGTTTCAGGGGGAAGATAATGGTACAGAGGTCGAGGGAGGGGAACTGGTGCCTGTCAAAAATCTAGCACCGGACAGTACTACTGGGGAACTTCCTAAGGGACCTGATCTCTCCACACAAAAGGAGCACTATGCTCCTACTTAGGATAAAACTCCCTATTCTTCTAAAGAACCCCAGGTCAGTACTGATCCCGCTCCCTCTCCTCATTTCTATGCTGAGCCATTGGCCATTGTTCCTCCCGAGATGCAATCTCTATATGAGCAGGAAAACGAAGGGAGTGAAGATAACTATGACAATGTGGCTCTTGCGAGCTTCATCAGGGCTAGGAGTAGTCAGGCAACTCCCCAAGAGTCAACTTCTAAGAGACCTATCACTAGGTTGCAGAAGAAGGAAGAATTTGAGTCAGTTTTAAGGAAAAACAAAAAGGAAAAGAAGAAGAGGAGATTGGTGAAAGATGTAAAGGTTGTAAATGAGAAGGCAGTGCCTCCTGCACTAGTCGTTGATGTTGATGATTGGGTAGAAGAGGAACCTGGGTCCTTGGTTCGTAAGTCTTCAAAGAAACTTATTGTTCCAAAGTCCAAAAGGGAGTGATCTGTGAGTGAAATCGACTTGATCAAGGTTGGGGATGAGAAATCTTGTGAAAAGGTAGTTGAGGAATATGGGGAACAAGTGACAGAAGAATTAGTTAAAAAAGTATCTGCGAAAAGGGTGTCTGGGAAATCTGCTGAGAAGGGAAAGAGTGCTCGCACATCAGTAAAAAGGAAGGGTGAAGCTAGTGAGGAACCTGGTTCCTCCAAAAAGACCAAGATTGATGATACCCAAGATGCTAGCAAGGAAAAATCGAAAAATTAAAAGGTGTTGTGAGGCCGTACATTTTCCCCTGATATTCTGGATATGGCTGGCATGCGCCAATTGGTGGAGATATGTGAATTCCAATAGTGGACACACCTATTCACAGGTGACTATCCCAAAGTTTATGAGGGCAGAGTGTACAGTCTTTATGCTGACATCTTTACAGTTGAGGATGATCATATTCGTGTGATGGTGAATGGTTTTGATCTTGTGATAGACTCTGCTGTGCTGGGAACTATCTTGGGAGTGCCTGCTGAGGGTTTGTCTTCTGTTTAGGGAACCTTCTCTTCGAACTTTAGAAATGCTATCTTGAAGGATAAGACAATCCAGCAAGGGGAACAGGTACACAAGAAGGCCCTCCTTCCAGTGTACCAATTGTTGTTTGCATTGGTGAACAAGGTTTTTCTCCTTCGTGCAGAACGGAGGTCCATTACATCTCGGGCAGACTTGGTTCTCATGGAAGCACTAGATGGATACACAACTATCAACATGCATGGCATCACGATGGAACACATGCAGAAGACGGCAGAGTTCGAGGATAGTAATCATGGGCTGCCTTACGGGTTCCTCCTCACTAAAGTTTTTGAGTTCTTCAAAGTCCCTTTGGGAAAAGCCAAAGTGGGTACTCGTAAGCAAACCTTCTCCAAGACCACCCTCGAGGAATGTGAGTGCATTGATAAGGTTGGAGGGATTGACAGCACTTCTACTATCTCCTTAACGCCCAAAACAGTGCCACTGATGAGATAAGGAAACTGAAGGCAAGGAATGCCATTCTTGAGGGTCAGCTAAGTCAGCTTCAGGAGGCACCTAGTTCCCGCAGCTTTCATAGCACAGAGGTTGCCCGTCTGACCAAAGCAAATGCCGACCTCAGGAAACAGGTTGAGGACCTGAAGGAGAAACTGCTCAATGAGCAGATGTCAGCTAATGCCCGCACGGACATCCTTCTTAAAACCCTTGACTCTTCATCCTAGCCTTCCCCCTCCAGTGCTCCCTAGAACGTGTTCCCTTTCCAGTATCAAATCCTAGTGTCTTTCCTTTGTTCTAGTTCTGATGATATTTATGATTGGTACTTCTATTTTTCCTGTTTTTATTTTGTGGATGTATTGGTAACAATGGAACTGCTCCCTGCTTAATTTCCAAAAAATAATAGAAATTTCATCCTTTTGCTGTGTATATCTTTCTCTTTATGCTCTATTTTTAGTCATGTTATGTGTACACAAGTGGCATGAGTTAACTCAAGCTAGACTTCTTTCTGCTATAAGCCAGTTACTAATCTTTTTATGATGCCAAAAGGGGGAAAAATAATTCAGGGGGAACAGGATGGGAAACAGATTTAGGGAACAGGATGGGAAACAGATGGAGGGGGAATTCGGGAAATGCGGGTTCTTAGGGGGAACTTGAATTATAAGTTTGTCATCATCAAAAGGGGTAAATTGATAGGCTATATGTATATCCTTGTTATGTCTTGATGATCTAACAAACTTACTGTCAAGAACCAGATAAGGAACCTGTTACATATTCTCAAGACCTTACGATCAAAAGGTTTCAGCTTGGGATATGGTTCAACTCTTCAAAATCAAAGGAACAATAGAAGGAACATATAGCTATCGTTTCCCGAGGAAACTGCACAAGTCAACTGGCCCAGCTGTAAAGTTGCTGCATGCACACGCTACAGTGAAGAAATAGTGCAGCAGTCAACTTTATGGGAAATGCCCTTTACCTAACTTGCTTACATCATTCAAGTGATGTCACAAATGAGTTATTAACATCAAGCAAAGGTAAAACAAAACACTTGCACATTCAAGAATTGAAGAAGCATTTTCTCTCAAGTCTATGCCAATCTCGCAAGTGATTCTCAAAGGCATCAAGAACGAAGAACAACATAACAAAAGACCAGTTTTATGTATTGAGTCATTACATGTCCTTAGTTGTGTTGCACCTTTGTTAAAGTTCTTTACTTGTAATTACTACTTAGCTTAGTTAGAAGCATTGTGTAGGAAACCTTTGTAAATCATAAACCCTTGTGTTTGTGTCATGGCTAGAGTTAGTCGAGTTATAAAGTCTTTGTAATAGAGTTGTTACAAGTTAGTGAGGGATTAAGACGTTAATTCCTAGGTTACAATAGGCTGTAATCTAAAGTTTGCTCAGTAGTGAAGTTGAAATCCTACAAGGGTAGGTCGTGATTTTTAATCCCGTGAGCTGAGAGTTTTCCACATAAAACTTCTTTGTCTTATTTATCTACTACAGTATGCGTGTGTTCTGTGAGAACTAATAGAGAACCTGGTTCTCTATATAGTTTGGTGGACCCTTAAATTCTATTAGTAACATTTTTTACCTTCAGAAAGTTAAGTTTGTTCATAGTTTCTTATTTCAACTATTACTTACTTCTCCAGTTCTCATATACTTTAATGACCTTCCATTTTGTCATATACTTCCTAAATGGTAATCTGTAAGCAACTCCCTCGCTGAAATTAGTTTTGCATTTGAAAGAAGTTGTGATTGATTATGTTAATTTTATATCGGATGAATACTTTGGCACGAGAATGTTTACACAAATAACCCGTACAGTTCTCATAGTCCCATCTTACTACAAGCCAGCCTTCTCTTATCCTAGGGTTTCTAGCACGATTTTGTGCATATGTTGAAGCTTGCCTCAAAGGCTTCCCAGGGTTTCTAGCACGATTTTGTGCCTATGTCGAAGCTTGCCTCAATGGCTTAGATTTTCCTGTATTGCCCATTTTATACCAAGGCTTCAGCCTTGTCCTGATGACATATTCCTGTGGCTAGATCTTGTCCTTGCACACTCTCGAGGTTTGGCTACAGATATGTAAGTCCCTCGTCTGGCATCAAGCATAGCTCTCGAGCGCACAGTCCAATCCTCAAGCTTGACACTTGCCTTGTGCCTTGGCACATGGTTGTGCATTGCTGAGTAGGGCAACCTTCAAACCTTGGCCTTTGTCATGTGCGTCTTTCATAAGATGCCTATGGTTGTCATATGTCATTTCCAAACATAGCCCTCTCAACATACTTCCAGCCGACATAGTGCAGTGTCGTCCTACGACGCACGTTTAGGGCAACAAACACTTGCTTGCAAGGTTGAACCTAAGCCATGCTCATAAGTCAACACACGAGGCTCTTAAGAGTGGTGACTTGAGTGTCCAATTGGCAGAGATATTTATCCTTCCCTACGGTAGCCTCCAGGGCCTAGTCATTCCATACGTCAAGCCTCTAGCACTAGTTGTACGCCCAACGCTAGCTTTGATGCGTGGCATAGTCCATAGAGTTTTCCTAACTCGTATGGATACCTTAGACACTCCTTAGATATGCCTAGACATGACCTTGAGGTTCCCCCAAGGTTGCTCACTTGATGAGGCTCAATTGCAGCACATACAGAGGAGGTTGGTTGAGCGTTCAACACTGCCCCTTTATATATGCTTAAAAAGAAAAAAAACCATGTTTCCCTATTTAACATGTTTTGGCCAGAGAATCATCTTTTTATCTAGTCCAAACTCTGAATGAGGCACCTTTTGTTCTCAATAATTTGTCTTGACTTCCTTCACACTTATAAAGTTTAATCTCATTCCCATATCCGAGGAAAGAGATATAGCATTCGCAAGATTCAGCTAATTACTACAATACCACTAAACTTGGTTAAGTCAAGCCCATAGTAAGTAAACAAACTCCAAATGGCGCCTAATTCGGTAAGCATATATAAGGACATACTACAAACAAGGCCTGTAACTAAAATCCCCAGATTTCACTCATAGCTCAAAAATGTGTGGTGCTGACACTCATGGCACGCACGTGGTCGTCGCCCATAGGCTAGACCCTTGGGTTCCTCCCAGGTCCTTGTTATATTTCTTTGGCACTCTTAGGACATGAAATATAGATACCTTGTTATATTTCTTTGGCACTCTTAGGACATGAAATATAACATATCTAGATAGTCGTTGCCTCCCGCAAAGTCCCTTTTCCTTATGCTCCTTCTTGAAACCCATCGTCAGCACGTGCCGCCCGCATGGCTGCCACTCGCACAGCCTGCTCGAGGTGCACAACATTACAGGTGCCAAGAGTCAATAAAGTTAGCCTGTAATAGATCACATGCCCGCGAAACATGTCCATAATCTTGATGACACCGTTGGAAAATGAGTTATTAAATGCTTAATTGCTACATGTGTTATGAGCTCCATGAAGAGAATTATTTGGGGCAGGAGCTCAATCTAGTAACCTACATTTTACCTTGAAAGAGGAACTGGAAGAGAAAATGAAGAAATAACTTTCTGATTTTCACATAAAGTACAATAACAAATCTAAGTAGAGCTTCAAAACTAAGTAGAAGAAACAAAAAAAAATAGGTGAGGACAATGCAGCCCTATTACTACTTTGAGACTCTACCAGAAATAGCACTTTCAATTCAACTTCCCAACTTTTCCAATCCTTAAGTAAATTGGGAAAACTACAATTTTCTGGCTTTCATCCCAAGCACTATTGAATTTGTCAATAACATCACCAGACAGGAGCTCAACACCATTCTCTTTTGCAGTTTGATAAGCTGACAATGACTTCAAGTATGTGAAATAAGAATCCAAATCTATGACTCTCTTAATCTTGAACTGGAACGGTCCACTCTGACCATAACCATCCACAGGCTCAAATGGGAAATCAATGGTTTCGTACTTTTCATCCACCAACTTTCTTGGAGATTCCCAGTAAGGTCCAGCATCATTATAGTAAAATTGATTAAAAACTGCATCCACTGAGCTGTTTACTTGTGGCGTAGTGTAGAACCAGGCGGCGATTACTCCATTTGGTTTCTTGAGCACCCATTTCACTTTTTGGTAGAAAGTTGGAAGATCAACCCAATGCAGTGCTGCAACAATTGTTATCAAATCTACACTTGGCTTTGCTCCTATTTTGTTTTCGACTTCATCCATTGACATCTTGGGAGAGGTACAAACGTATCGAACATTAGGTAACCTGGTTGCATATTGCAGCTGCTTAGGACTTGTGTCTGGCAACTACTCTCTTGTACAGCTTAGCCAACTGAAAAAATTAAACAATAATTTTGGAGAAATTAGAACAACACCAAATGTTTGGAGCAAAAAAAAAAAGATGCTACGACACAAGGAAATGCTTATTTTTAACTCGTTCTTATGTCTGTTACAACTCTTAGAAATTTATCAACAGAACATTTATATTTAGATATGATAGTATGAGCGAATTGTATATTCAAATGCTCATCGTGTGTGATTACAGTCTTAATATAATGTAACTGAATATATTAAAATAAGGGAATTATTTGACATAAATTACTACTCCTAACTAAGTGTATTTCCTTCTTGTTTACGGTTGGGAATAAGAAGAGTGGCTTACAGATTTAGCAGCCTGACCATTACCAGTGCCAACATCCCAAGCAAGGTTGTGACAAGGTGTCTTTGAAGAAATGAAATTGAACAATTCTTCCGGGTAACTTGGTTGACCCTTAGAATACAGTTGTGCCAGATTAATGAACAATTCTGCCATCTTTTTGTCACTCTCACTCTTAATTTGATATGGAGAAGATTCGAAGCTATTTTTCCTTTTATACATGGAGATTAGCTCTCTGCATTTGGTTGCAGATAAGGTGGGTTACAGCTAATAAGCACGTACAAATTAGCTGAAATGCAACTCCTCTCTAAGTCAACAGGGCCGGGTCTAAGGTTACAAGGAGTAAGACTTATGCCTTGGGCCCCAAATAATTTTTTTTTTTTGGGG
>AWOL01S0027536.1:9204-23226 GCA_000715115.1 Nicotiana otophora | reverse complement strand
GGGGGGCATTGTTTTAAAATAATAGATTCATAGGTATTTAAAAAATAATATGTTAGTACTTTTAATACAAAAATAGAGTTTTTAATATAAAAGGAAAGAAGATCATTTTAGACATATAAATAAAGTAGTAATTTGACTTACTTAAAAATTGGTAGATGAATAGTTTTTCCAATATTTTAATTTTCTGCTTTTTACTTCTTCATTAGATAACGTGTAACGATTCGACTAGTCGTTTTGAGCTCTAGCACATCGTTCGGCGGTTTGAGACCCTACGTAGCTTCACATCATGTAATATGACTTGTACACGTAGTCGGAAATGAATTTCGAAAAGTTCGGAGTTTATTCGAATGAAGAATTCGCAATGTAGAAGTTTTAAGTTGAAAAGGTTGACCAAGGTTTGAATTTTGAGTAAACTACCTCGGAATCAGGATTTGAAGGTTTCAATAGGTTTGTATGATGATTTTGGACTTGGGTGTAGGTTCGGGTTGAGTATCGGGTGATCCGGGAGCATTTCAATGCTTATTGTGGAAAATTGGCATTTCGAAGGTTTTAGAACTTCTTAAGTTTGGTTTGAAGTGGACTTTGGTGTTATCGATGCCCGTTTGGGGGTTATGAGCCTTGGAATAGGTTCGTATCATGATTTACGACTTGTACGTACAATTTGGCGCCATTCCGAAATGTTTAAGTATAAATTGGATGCTATTGTCGAAGTTTGAATGTTTGAAAGTTAAAACGAGAATTTGATCATCGATTCATGATTTTGATGTTGTTTGCTGTGATTTGAAGCATTGAGTAGGTTCGTATTATATTTTGGGATTGGTTTGTGTAATTGGACGGGGTCCCGAGGGCCTCGGGTATATTTCGGATGTGTTTGGGTTCTATCGCGCTCTTATTTGATGTTTCAACATCGTTGCTTTGGTCATAAAGGGTAACATATTGAGAAAACGACCCCGGAGTTTTTTATTGGACTGAACCATTAGATCCGTATCGTAATTACAGGACCATAGCAACAAGAATCGTCGAATTCCGAGGTCGTATGAGAGAGTTATGCCCATTTCCGTGTCAGAAAAGATTGTTGGTTTCTGGTGCGGACTTCGTTCTTCACAAACGCGGGGGAGGTCCCGCGAACGCGAAGAAGGAAATTTGGGTTGACCGGTCAACGGGAAAAATTGCTCTTCGCAAACGCGATTGTGTCCCGCGAAGGCGAAGAACAAAAATCACCTGGACAGTGTTTTAAATGGGCAGACCGAGCATTTTAGTATTTTGAGCATATCTTTGAGTTCTAGAGCTACGTTTAAGGTGATGTTTAGGGAGTTGTTCTCGTCTCAACAAGGGGGTGAATATCTTACCTTTGTTTTGATGTTTTGCCATGATTAGTTTCGTTGGGTATCGATTTTATCCGTGTTGAGATTGTGGAAATTGGGCTTTTGAGCCCCAAAGTTATGAGATGGTAAATCCTTGATTTTAGGATCAATTCATGGGAAAAATTGGATGATTTTCGGAATATAAACTATATAAGTTGTGGGTTATAATTATCGTTGATAATCTCCGAAATCCGGGCATGTAGGCCTGAGGGTTGGCTTTATTGACTTTTCGAGCGGAGTTGCGAATTATTGTAAATTGTAAAATTGTAAGCATTGGAGTATATTTGGATTGATTTGCACATTGTTTGACTAGTTTCGAAACGTTTGGCTTTGAGTTGAGGTGTTAGAGAGGCGTTGGAGCCGGTTATGAAATTTCGGAGCGAGGTAAGTCTCCTGTCTAACTTTGTGAAGGAGAAACTATCACCTAGGTGATGTAATTATTATGTGCTATTGGTTGTGGGTGCTACGTACGCACGAGGTGACGAGAGTCTGTATGTAGCTAAAGCATGTTTATGTCCGGGTAGACTTAGAACTTCACCATGTAATATTTGAAATATTTGAATTCATTCTGCTGGCTTAAATAATTGAAATTATAATTGAACTTGATTTAGAAATTTATACATATATATTAGACCGAGCCTTATTACTTTGAGTTGTTGGAAAGTTATTGGAGAAACGGTAAAGGTTATACTCACCTTGTGTTCATACACTGTATCGAAGCTCCTGTCTCGTAATTCCATAATTACTTTCATTTCTTGTTGAGCGGGCCAAACGCCTCGGTAGGATTATGTACCACATTCTCATGGGAGCGGGCAGTTCGCCTTGGGAGTATAATAAATGCATCTATGGTTCGTGTCGCTCGACCCTCGACAGTATACATGTTATGATGGGATCAGACCGATCGCTTCGGTAGTATCATATTCTTTCTGAGATATGGCCGTACGACCTCGGCATAATTGTGCGTTATATCGCTATCAGTCCGAATATTCGCGAGATTTTCCTTCCACTAATGCCTTGAATTTTATATGGGAATTCTTATTCGTTTGTTGTTGGCACTTGATATTTCCGAGTAGTCGAGATAGAATATGAGATTGAGAAACTGATATTGTTAAAAGAAAATGAGGAATATTGTGTTAGTTATAGATATACCTTACTACTATTATTTTACTCTTGTCTATTTATGATTTACCATATAGATTTATTGGACCACTAGTAAGTGTCGATGTCGACCCCTCGTCACTACTTCTCCGGGGTTAGACTAAATATTTACTGGGTACACATTAATTTACATACTCATGCTGTACTTATGCACTAAATGTGCATGATATGGTAGGTTCATTTAATGATCATCTTGGCGCATAGGCGCAACTATTGAGGATACTTCATGTGAGATGCATTCCAGGCTACACATCGCTATCCACAGAGTCTCTATCGTACTAATTATTTTATCCTGTCTTATTTACATTCTAGAAAGATGTTGTATTATTATGGTACTCCTTAGTAAATGCTCATGCTCTGGTAATAACGGGTTTTGGGGGTACCTACCGGGTGTTCATTATTGTAGTTCGCATAATTATTATCATTTCACCTTGTAATTTATACCTTATACGAAAATCGAAAAACTAAAATCACGGGTTTTCTTTGAGTACTAGATTTTACACTACTTATTCAATGGGATTCATGATTTCGAAAGTAATAAAATGAGTAACTAAGTTGATTAACCACCGCTGTCTTGCCTGACGACGGCGTTAGGCGTCATCACGACCTATAGTGGATATTAGGTCGTGATAGCTTGATATCAAAGCTCTAGATTCACTTGGGTCTCATGAGCATGTCTTGTACAGTCTTAAGAATCGGTACAGAGATGTTTGTACTTATCTTCGAGAGGCTACAGGGCTGTTAGGAGCACTTCCATTCTTGATTCCTTTTCGTGTGTTTTGATTCCATTGGAGCTTATGGCTTCATTTCCTTCCAACTCAATCTTATGTGATGTGGAGCGCTTCTTATCAATTGGACATCGAGGAGTTGTAGTGGTACTGTAGACGTGGTGCAGGAAGTTTTTCCCTGCGTATTCGGGCAGACTATTACCGTCGCCTTGTGGAAGGGTGTTTCTCGTTTCAGCTCAATATCTATATTTTTGATAGTTTTGAGGCTATGCACAAATTTCTATGATGTTCATGCATTGTTATCGCACGGTGTTGGTGTAATGGCAGGGTGCTTGTTTATCTGTCGAGACAGTGAATGAATCGAAAGGAGGATTTCTCAGTTCATGGTTTAAAGGTTCGACATTTAATTCCAGCGGAGGAAAGGCAATTGGACTATGGATGTTTAGGCTTTAGTCGATGGAGTAACGAGACTTGATATTTTCGAGCGTGGTGGCATTCTCCTTTATGATGTGGTGTTTTCGTCCTTGTTTGAACGCATTAAGGTTTGCCGGTGTTATGGTCTTCTTTGATTTGCCTTCGGGACATGGTGTTGTGAAATGGTACTTGAGAAGCGGTTGTTAGAGATGACGGTGTGTAGCGGTTTCATAATCAAGTCAGTGTTTCTAATGCTGATGGCTCGAGAAAGATGGTATTTGAGGAGGCTTAGAGTTGGTAGCAATTTATTAGTTCAGCTGCTACAGGTGTGGATTTGATTTGAGGCAACATTTGGGCAACGAAGGATGATGAAGGACACGGCGGTAGTTGTCTCGCGGTGGTTGAATTAATAGTAGGTTAAGTATGAAAAGCAGAGGTTGAGAAGTTGCTTAAAGGAGATTGTTTAAAAGAAGTGAGAGTGGTAGAGTAGCATGAGGATTATGTGGTAGGATATCCACACGCCTTGAGAAACGTTTAGAGACATTTGGGAATCGTTGTGGGAAGCGACTTGGTCTACGAATTTTATTTGAGATGGAGGCTACTGCACTAAGGAGGACTAAGTATGGAAAAGAGGAGTTTGCTTGAAATGAAGAGGGGTGCGAAAATATGATTACCGTTTTTGGATGCAATGTGACTTCGAGTTTGGAACATATTGTCAGACTTTCAGTTGATGTCAATGGGGAAGGAACAGACTTGTACAACTGGTGGTCGAGCATGGGCTCAAGAGGGTTTACTGAATGCGTGGGCTCAAGAGGGTTTCAAGAGGGCTCTTGTACCCAGTGCAACGTCGTTGGAAGATGTCGGAATGGAATTCCATAGGTGGGTTATCTCCTATGAGCAGGTTAGCGGCATGATGTTGATAAAGCTTCTACGAAGAATTCTACTTGCTACCCAGTAATAGGTCGAATATGTGATCGTGGCTGATGATTCAGAATGTTCATGAAACATTTAACAAAATGATTTCGAGAAATTTGGTGGGTTAAAGGTGCAAGATTATGGTAATTGAGAAGGAGGAATCATTGTGGGTTCTAAGTTTATGTAATTGTAACTTAAAGTTAAGTGGGGGAGCCCCACCGTCTACGATTGGATCGCGTGGTTGTCTGCTGGTGCAATTTCTTGTTATCGGTGCATTGGTGGGTTATTATGACTAAGAAAATAAAACATAAGGGGTAATTTGAGGGGAGAACTTGAGGAATATGTGTTATACTTCGCCTTATCGATTCATATGAAGTTTTGGGAAGAATCAGAGTTTATTCTTCTTGTGGATGTGATGTACCAGGAAAAGAATTCAGCCAATTGCTTCTTTGAGAGAGTGTTCATGTGCTAGCAGAGCGTTAGAGTTTGGTTATACCCGTGACCAGGATAGAGTGGGTGGATCTCAATAGTGTTTCTAATGGGTTCAAGGATATAAGCGCAATGTCGAAAGATTTTGGATCCGTTGTGTGGTTAAAGATAGAGTTCTTGCAGTGGGTATTGAGACAATGTGATCTCGTGATTTGGGTCATTCGGGAAGAATGTTGATCGAGTTTCATTATGTTTATGAATGTAGCTATTATTATTTCTAAGGAAGATCAAGAGTACATCAGAGGAAGTTGGGTCTGTTGGTAATGGTTTGAATCAACGTGATTGAGGCAATGATCAGTTCCTTTGGCGTGTTAATGTTATACAGGTGATTTGTACGGTACGTGCGGGCTTGACAACCGCTGTAATTTGATTGATTTGGAGGTATTTGATTATAATGTCCTGTTATGTGTCGATGGATCCCGGAAGAGTTATGGTGGTTTAGACCACAGCTTGAGGTTTGTATTTTCTGCGGTTATGGGAATTCAGTTGCTTGTTGCCATCGTTCCTTTAAAATGTGTTGAGTGAAAGGGTTCTAAATGATAAAGTGGTTATTCTATTGGTGGTTCAGGAGTTATTATGAATTCTTGTACTCTCGCATAGTGGCATGATAGGTGCAGTGAGCGGCATGAAAATTGGAAGTTGAGGATCAAGGTTGCGATTTGGTGTTGATGAGAATGTTACAAGCTCGGAGGAGCAGGGGAGGATTTCAGATGTTCAGAGTATGCTGGCACTATTTTCGGGCAGCCTGAGGATGGTATGTTTCGTGATAAGATTGTTGGATATTGAAATGCGTATGCGTGGCCAATATTATAGAAATAGCATGGTCCATGGCCATTAATGTTTAGATTTTACTACCTCGTGCGGAAGATTGTGGGAGTATATCCCATGGGAAGATCGTATAAGTGTGACGTGTTAGTCATTTGATTGTTAGAGATTTAAAATAGGTATGGAGATTTTGGTACTGTCGCCAATGGCAGAGGTTATGACTGAGAGGCGATCTATTCCTCTGATTGCGGACTGTGGGAGTTTGTTCCGAATTTGATGGTTATGACTGAGAGGCGATCAATAGGGTCATTGTGGATCCTTGGAAGGTTAGTGGCCCAGTATGGGATGATCGAAATCGGCTGGAGGTCCGCTAGCAGACTTAATGTGGATATGCGCTCTACATCAGACCAAGTTAGTTGTGTTCATTCAGCATAACACTGCTTATGGAGGAGTCTTCGGGTGTTGGGTGTTATTCCTATCGTCAACTATTCTCTGTAATACTCTATTATTCCATGTGGGTTGTGAGACGACCTGAGTATTCGCATGCGTGTTGTGGTCATGTGCAGCTTATCGTTATTGCACCTTAGTCGAGCTCGAGTTTTGTAGCGCATGGCGCTATCCGTTTCCCCAGGGTTGTATTTTTGCACTTGGCGTGCTTGTGGTCAATAGTTAGGGATTTCGTAGGTATAAGCATTATGGCTTGATGGTTATTTCCTTATTTATTCTTATGTGCGGATCGGGTGGTATGCTGCCACGGGTACGTTGCTTAAATCGGCTTGCACACCGCAACGGTGTCATGTTTGGATCGGGTTGCACCGCAATGGCATCATGTGTGGATCGGGTTCATGCTGCAACGGTGAGGTGTTGAGTACGGTTCCCTATACTTATTTTTGGGTATTTTGTTCCTCATTTCCTAAGAAGGGTTCATAGCATCTGTTCGATCGTTTTATTCGTTACGCGGGATGAGTAATTCTTTTCCAGAGTTCATTCCTCCTTATGTTTAATATTCAAGTTGTGGCATGTCGGCGCATTGATGGCGTCATATGAGATCTTGGTCAGTGTTTGAGGTGCCTTATTGCTTGAGCAACTTGTACTAGGTGAGACGAGATTATTGGACCTGAAATTAGTGAAATCAGATTTATATAAGGTATATTAAATAGCAAATATCGTTATTCAATTCAAAATGAGGTAATGGTTCTTGTCAGGAGGAGAGACTCCATGATTTGTTGATTCGGCAGGTGGTTATGAGTTTCTACACATCTCTTTTATCGTGGCAGTGTTGCGAGAGTTGGAACCAGGCTTACATGTGTTATGAGGTGTATTGCGGGCATCAAATTCGTAAAATTTCAGCTATTGTGGTCGGAGGATGCTACTATGGTCAAACGACTTATGCAGTGCATGGCGTGATTTCAACGGAGGAGCATGATCATATTGATACAATGTGTGGTGATTGATGTGGTGTTCGTATGTTAGAATTGGGTCTCGTGGAGAATTTCGAATGTTGGAACCTGGTTCTAAGGCTTGTGTGCAAAGCAAACGGAAGGATATTCAGTCTGGCTCGAGCTAATGTCCTCACATGGGTTTTGGTTGCACGAGTAGGTGCACGAGGTGTTAAACAGTGATTTTGGACAACTCCGGAACAGTTCATGGCACGTTCGAGGATGAACCTATATTTAAGTGGGGGAGAATGTAACAACCCGACCAGTCGTTTTGAGCTCTATAGCATCGTTTGGTAGTTTGAGGCCTTGCGTAGCTTCACTTCATGTAATATGACTTGTACGCGTAGTCGAAATTGAATATCGGGAAGTTCAGAGTTGATTCGGATGAAAAATTCTCAATTCGGAAGTTTTAAGTTGGAAGAGTTGACAAAGGTTTGAATTTTGAGTAAACGACCTCGGAATCGGGATTTGAAGGTTCCAATAGGTTTGTATGATGATTTCAGACTTGGGTGTATGATCAAGTTGAGTATCGGGTGGTCCAGGAACATTTCGGTTCTTATTGTGGAAAGTTGGCAATTCGAAGGTTTTATAACTTCCTAAGTTTGGGTTGAAGTGGACTTTGGTGTTATCGATGTCCGGTTGGGGTTATGAGCCTTGGAATAGGTTCGTATCATGATTTATGACTTGTACGTAAAGTTTGGCGTCGTTCCGGAATGTTTAAATGTAAATCGGACGCGTTCGTCGAAGTTTGAATGTTTGAAAGTTAAAAGGAGGATTTGATCGTCGATTCATGGTTTTGATGTTGTTTTGAGGCCTCCAGTAGGTTCATGTTATGTTTTGAGACTGGTTTGTGTAATTTGACAGGGTCCCAGGGTCCTCGGGTGTGTTTCAGATGTGTTTGGGTTGTATCGCGCTCTTATTTGATGTTTCAACGTTTCTTTGGACATAAAGGGTACTATATTGGTAAAACGACCGTTGATTTGTGATTGGACTGAACCATTAGATCTGTATCGTAATTACGGAACCATAACAATAGAAATCGTCGAATTCAGAGGTCGTATGAGAGAGTTATGCCCATTTTCGTGTCGGGAAAGATTGCTGGTTTCTAGTTAGGACTTTGTTCTTTGCAAACGCGAAGAAGGAAATTTGGGTTGACCGGTCAACGCGAACAATTGCTCTTTGCGAACGCGAAGGTGTGCCGCGAAAGCGAAGTACAACAATCGTCTGGACAACGTTTGAAATGGGTAGACCGAGCATTTTAGTATTTTGAGCATATCTTTGAGTTCTAGAGCTCCGTTTAAGGTGATTTTTAGGGAGTTATTCTCGTATCAACAAGGGGGTAATTATCGGACCTTTGATTTAATATTTTTCCATGATTATTTTTATCCGTGTTTAGATTGTAGAAATTGGGGTTTTGAGCCTCAGAGTTATGAGATGGTAAATCCTTGATTTGATGATCAATTCATGGGAACAATTGGATGATTTTCGGAATATAAACTATATAATTATGGGTAATAATTATCTTTGATAATTTACGAAATCCGAGCACGTGGGCTCGAGGGTTGAACTTATTGACTTTTCGAGCGGAGTTGGAAATCATTGTAAATTGTAAAATTATGAGCATTGGAATATATTTTGATTGATTTGCACATTGTTTGACTAGTTTCAGAATGTTGGGCTTTGAGTTGAGGTGTTAGAGAGGCGTTGGAGCCAGTTATGAAACTTCGTAGTGAGGTAAGTCTCCTGTCTAACTTTGTGAGGGGGAAACTACTCCTAGCTGATGTAATTGTTATGTTCTATTAGTTGTGGGTGTTAGGTACGCACGAGGTGACGAGAGTCCGTACGTAGTTAAAACATATTTATGTCCGGGTAGACTTACGACTTTACCATGTAGTATTTGGAATATTTGAATTCATTATGCTGTCTTAAATAGTTGAAAATATAATTGAACTTGATTTAGAAATATATACATATATATTAGATCGAGCCTTATTACCTTGAGTTGTTGGCAAGTTATTTGAGACACAGTAAAGGTTATACTCACCTTGCATTCATATACTACATCGAAGGTCGTGTCTCGTAATTCAATAATTCTTTTTCTTTCTTGTGGAGCGGGCTGAATGCCTGGGCAGAATTATGTAACACACTCTCATGGGAGCGGGCCATTCGCCTTGGCAGTATAATAGATGCATCTATCGTTCGTGTCGCTCGACCCTCGGTAGTGTACATATTATGATGGGATCGGGCCAATCACCTCGTCAATATCATATTCTTTCTGAGATTTACCATATATTGGACCACTACTATGTGTCGATGTCGACCCCTCGTCACTACTTCTCCGAGGTTAGGCTAGATACTTACTGGGTACGCGTTGATTTACGTACTCATGTTGTACTTCCGCATTAAATGTGCAGGATCTGACAGGTTCATTTGATAATCATCTTGGAACGTAGGCACAACTGTTGAGGATTTTTCATGTGAGCTGCATTGCAGGCTATGCATTGCAGTCCACAAAGTCTCTATCGTACTATTTATTTTATCTTGTCTTATTTACATTCTCGACAGATGTTGCATTATTATTGTACTCCTTAGTAAATGCTCATGCACTTGTGATACCGGGTTTTGGGGTACCTACTGGGTGTTCATTATTGTAGTTTGCGCAATTATTATCATTTGACCTTGTAAACTATACCTTATACGGAAATTGGAAAAATAAAATCACGGGTTTTCTATGAGTAATAGATTTTACACTACTTATTCAATGGGATTCATGATTTCGAAAGTAATAAAATGAGTAACTAAGTTGATTAATCACCGTTAGATTTTCTGACGGCGGCGTTAGGCGCCATCACGACCTATAGTGGATTTTGGGTCGTGATATAATGTGTAAAATATTTAATCTTTCTTTATTAATTTGACCAAGTCTATCTTTCTTTTATTCCTAATCTCTTCATATTTTCAGAAACCCCTGTATATTTTGTCTTTCTCTTTAATATTTCAATCACCTTCTTTCTCCGAGATTTCATTACTCACCTTCTTTTTCCAAGATTTCATTAGTTCAAGTGTTCAACAATACTTTTAAGCTTCTAATAGTTCTATACTTCTATTGCTTTATGAAATCTTATTTAAGATCAACAATATCTCAAGAAAGATTAAGCTCACATTTGGCCATAGATTTTGGCTACTTTGTTTTTAAAAACAAATTAAAAATATTGTTTGCTTATGGGATATGATCAGTTTTAGAAACAAAATTTGACAAAATATTTCAAATTCCCTAAGCCAGTTTTTGGGTGAAAATGTTTCTTCTACTCACAAAAATTCAACTTTTCTTCAAGTACAATACATGTCCAAACACAACTTTAACCTCTAAAAATTATTTTTTAATATAACTTCAAATTTGTTTTTCATGTTTCAACCAAATTTATGTCCAAACGCTAGATAAATGAGTTGACTATATTATCAATAGAAAAGGAATTATTAAAGAAAATAGATTGAAAAAAGATTATTACCAACTTTATATCTCAAGAAGTTAGAAGAATAAACTTTAAACAAAACATATCTTATAACTTTCTTTTAAAAATTTAGGCCTCATATTAAATTTTGGCTTTAGGCCCCGTATATACTTGAGCCGTCCCTGCTAGGCAATGTTCCTATTAAATGATTATTGACAAAAAAGTAAATTAATTCAGTGTCATCAACACAATACAGGGTAAAGTAAGAGAAAATGATCGGTGACTACTTACAATGATTAAACGGAATGGTCCTGTAAAGCTTTTTTGTGTTTTTTTAATTATTTATCTTTTGTATTTTTGTAATAATTGTTTCTAAAAAATTATATAACTAAAATAATATTTGTAATGGTTGCATATAATATTCTTGTCTTAACCATATTTCTGGTATGACAATTAGACTGGACTTGTAGCTCTTTACTATGCTTTAGGTCCAGATAATTGGTGTGATGAATATATAAAGCATGTTGATGAAATGGTTGAAAATGGGGCATGGAATGAAGTGCTACTAAGGGAATTACTGCCTGATGAGCTAGCTGACCATATTCTGGAGACAATCACACTACCTTCAGATCTTTCAATGAAAGATAAGCCTTTGTAGAAGCTGGAAACAAAGGGACATTTTACAGTGATGTCTGCTTGGCAATATGTAAGGAAGAGAAGAAAAGAAAGCAAGATATACAAATTATTTTTGGTAAAGGGACTGCCTTTCAAGATAAGTTTCTTCATGTGGAGACTGTGGAAGGCAAAGTTACCATTAGATGGCTGGTTTCTAAGGCTGGGATATTTCATAACATCAAGATGTTAGTGTAATAATCCGATCGGTCGTTTTGCTTTCTAGATCCCCGTTCCTCAAAATAAGACTCCCCGTATGTGCTTTTACTATTTTATGACTTGCGGGCATGATTAGTTCGGGATTTGAAAGGGTTCGGGTTGAAATCGGAACACTTGGTTCCTTAAGGATAGCTAAAAGGGTTAAGTTTGACTTTGGTCAACATTTTAAGTAAACGACCTCGGAGCCGGGATTTGATGGTCACAATAGGTTCGTATAATGATTTTGCACTTAGGCGTATGTTCAGATCGGGTTTTGGATGACCCGGGAGCGTTTCGACGCTTAATATGGGAATTGGCACCTTGAAGGTTTTAAAGTTCTTTGAATTTGGTTTGGAGTAGGTTTTGGTGTTATCGAGATCCATTTGGGATTACGATCTGGGGAATAGTTCCTTATGGTGGTTTAAGACTTGCACGCAAATATTTGTGTCATTCCGAGTAGTTTAACTACGTTTCAGCACATTTAGAGTAAGTTGGAAGAACTTAAAGTTCATAATTTGATTCTATTGGTTTTGGGTTGCGATTGTTAGTTTTGATGTTGCTTTCCGCATTCCGAGAGTGCGAGCGAGTCTATTTGATGATTTCAAACTAGTTGGCATGTTTGAACGGGGCCTCCGGGTCCACGGATGCCATTCAGACAATGCGCGGAGGTCGTTTAGCCATGGATGAATAGCTGAAGCACCCATCTTCTGGTGTAATCGCACCTACGTAGGGCCATCCATAGGTGAGAGCTTGCAGAAGCTGGCCAGCAGCTGCAGAAGCGGCCCAGCATGGGCAGCCAGAAACCGCAGATGCACGACCACAGAAGCGGTCAAGGGACCGCTGAAGCGGGGATTTGCGCAGGTGCGGCTCTTCTGCAGCAGGAGTGGAATCACAGAAGCGAGCCCTCATTATACAAATACGGGCTTAGGCTAGCCAAGAGAGTGATGAAACTTCTGTAGATACGGAGCCGTAGATACGGCCCAGGTACTGTAGATGCGGAAGTCCTGGAGGCAGAATGGTCCATTTAATGCAGGACTTAGATGATTTTGACTCATTTTCTTTGTGAAGAAGAAATATAGGACTATGCGGATGTTATTTGTTTGACCATTTGCAGTGTGTCAGGGTGTTCTTTAAGATCGACTTGAGATCGGGGTACCATCAGTTGAAGATTCGGGATTCGGATGTTCTGAATACGCCTTTCTGGACTAGATATGGCCATTATGAGTTTTTAGTGATGTCATTTGGATTGACTAATGCCCCAACGATGTTTATGGATTTGATGAACCGGGTGTTCAGGCCATATATTGATTCATTTGTTATTGTATTCATTGATGACATTTTGATCTACTCACGTAGCGTGGAGGAGCACGAGCAACATTTGAGAGTGGTGCTTCAGACCTTGCGGGAACATAAGCTATATGCTAAGTTCTCCAAGTGTGAGTTCTGGTTTTATTCCGTGGCATTCATGGGGCACGTTGTATCAGGCGAGGGTATTAAGGTAGACCCCAATAAGATCGAGGCAGTTCAGAGTTGGCCTCGACCTACCACAACGACTGAGATCAGGAGCTTCCTGAGGTTAGCAGATTGTTATCGTCGGCTTGTGTATGGTTTCTTAATCTATTGAAGCACCTTTGACTAGATTGAACCATAAGGGTGCTCCGTTCTGATAGTCTGATTATTACGAGGCGAGCTTTTAGAAGCTCAAGACCACATTGCCTTCAGCACCGGTGCTAGTGCTGCCTTACGGTTTAGGAATGTACACTGTGTATTGCGACGATTCACGCATTGGGTTGGGTTGTGTATTGATGCAGGATGTGAGAATTACTGTATATGATTCACATCAGTTGAAGCCCATAAAAAGAATTACCCTTTACATGATTTGGAGTTGGCCGCGAATGTTCATGCTCTTAAGATCTGGAGGTATTATTTTTATGGGGTGTCCTATGAGGTTTACACCGATCATCGCAGCTCAGTACTTGTTCAAGTAGAGTGATCTCAATTTGAGGCAGCGCAGATGGATTGAGTTATTAAAAGACTATGATATCACCATCCTTTATCATCCGAGCATGGCGAATGTAGTTGCGGATGCCTTGAGCAGAAAGGCGAAGAGTATGGGTAGTTTGGCCTTCATTTCAGCAGAGGAGAGGCCATTAGCTTTGGACATTCAGTCCTTGGCTAACAAACTTGTGAGGTTGGATATTTCAGAGCCTAGCTGTGTTCTTGCATGCATCGTTGCTCAGTTTTCACTATTTGAGTAGATCAAGGCTCACCAGTTTGATGATCCGTACTTGTTGGTTCTCAGAGAGACAGTACTACAGGGTGGTGCCAAGGAGGTTACTATCAGTGAGGATGGTGTTCTGCAACTCTAGGTCGCCTATGTGTTCCTAATGTTGATGGCTTGAGGGATAAGAGCTTAGAGGAGGCACAC
>AWOL01S0027534.1:101251-132437 GCA_000715115.1 Nicotiana otophora | reverse complement strand
GAGCCTGAGAGCAGTGGCGGACCCAAGTGGTGGCTAGCGGGTTCAGTTGAACCCGCTTCATAAAAAAATAATACTGTGTATATGTATAAATTAGGATTCAAGTTGCGTACATTTTGTATAAATATTTTATTTGAACCCACTTGACAACTATTATTTTACCACTAAATTTATATACTTCTAAGATTGAACCCGCTTGCACAAAATCCTGGGTCCGCCACTGCGAGGAAGTTTGGAAGGGTTGGTGACTGGCCAAATGTTTGAATTCTCCATTGTCTTGTATACTGCAATATTGAAAGTAGTTATATAAAATATTTTGTCTTCACAGATACAGTCCTGAAATATTTGATACATTCTATACTGATGTATATATGTGAATTTGTTGTTCATCCCAAGTCACATAAATTGTTTGAGATTTCTTGAAATGAGACTGATAGATGGTGATTTTTATGCAATGCAGTCATCCTATGGTTTTGTGGATTACTTTGATCGCCGATCAGCAGCCCTTGCTATTGTGACTCTTAATGGAAGGCACTTGTAAGTAGATTTCTCGCGATGTCTTGATTTAAGAGTTAACTATTTGCTCTGTGATAAGCCGGCCTTACTGGTAAAATGCAGGTTTGGGCAGCCTATAAAAGTTAACTGGGCATATACTAGTGCTCAGAGAGAGGACACCTCAAGTATGTATAGTGGATATCGACAGTTTCTATCTTCTTGTTAGTTTTCCGTTACTTAGTTGAGAACTCAATACTGTCTTGTCTGGCTTACAGATCACTTCAACATTTTTGTGGGTGATCTCAGTCCAGAGGTTACAGATGCCACATTGTATGCATGCTTTTCAGTCTATCCTAGCTGCTCGTAAGTTCTATCCTTTGTAATCCTGTAAACCCTGACATTGATTTTCAAAAACTATTGTATACTCAGATATGATATTCAAGTTTTTTTTCCCTTGCAGTGATGCAAGAGTTATGTGGGATCAAAAAACAGGTCGTTCAAGGGGGTTTGGATTTGTTTCCTTTCGTAATCAGCAGGTACGGAGATGGCTTTGCTCAATCCTCTGATATTTTGCTGCTTCTCTTGTGCATTCCACCCGAATCCCAGCCCCTCCCCCTCGTCCCAAAAAAAAAAACTAGTGCCTTCCCTGTGCATTTTTAAATCATGTCAAATTTGTTTTTGAATGCTTTGGCAGGAAGCCCAAAGTGCAATAAATGACTTGAATGGTAAGAACGAGCTCTCTACTTTTTGATCATTTTCTCATCCTCCATGGTTATGTATACTGTCTGTAAAATTGCAAATTGAGAAGTTGGTTTTGAATAGAGTTCTCTACCAACCAGTCCGCCGTTGGGGAAAGTTTTGGTTGCTTATTGTTCGTGTTCTTGTTCTACTTGGGATTCTATAGCTAATAGCGTAGGACAAAATAATATTATTTTTATATTTTCCTGTATGGATAGCTCCTTACTACATGTTCTTTCACTATGCGTTGGTCTTTCACTTGCAGAACAAACAGATCTTTGTACCTCCTCTAGTCTTCATCCTGATCTGGTTTCATTAGGTTCTCTTGCTTGCTGTAGGTCAATCTTTTTTTTTCCAGACTCAATACACTTAAAGAATGGTGTGTACTAGCCAATTATATAACCTTGATGTTTTAGAAAAACAAGATTTGGCACTTTTTTTCCTCCTAGATATCATTTTCACATGGATGATAAGTTGGTTATGTAGGGCTGGCAAATTTGGCCCCAGCCCAAATGACCCGTCCAACCCGCCCAAGGTTGGGCTGGTCATTGACCCTCCCATTTATTGACCTCAGCCCATCTTGACACAATCCATCCCAACCCATTTAAAGTTATGCTGATATTTAGTCCAAATTGATCCATGAGTAACTTTACCAAAATATCTTAGAATTAATTATTTTTTGTTTGATATGTTATATATGACCATATGTTATATATGATTATAACAAAAGAAAAAAAGTCTTATTTAGTAATTATACAATTCATAAGAAAACAACACATATTAAGTAAAGCTTGATAAGAGTTGGGCTGGTTGGGCTATGAACCAAATTTTAGCCCATCTTGGCCCAACCCATCTTAGTCCAAGTAACTTTTGACCCGCCCAATTATTGACTCAATCCGTTTTGACACCGCCCAAAATCGGCCCAACCCGCCCATTTGACACCCCTAGTTTTATGCCATGTTGCTGCATCATTTGTTGGTTTTTTTCTCCTAGATTAGTAAGTTCTATCGAAAATGAGTAGATGACCCTGGTTTTCTATTTCATCTAAATGGAGATCTTTTTGGTTCAAAACGAAAGGGAAATGGCTTGGAAGCAGACAAATCCGCTGCAACTGGGCAGCAAAAGGTGCTGGAGGAATTGATGACCAGCAGGGTTCAGAAGCCAGAAGTGTCGTTGAATTGACAAGTGGAACATCAGGTTGGTTTTGTTGAATTTTATGGTTGCTTCTATTTTCTGCTTGTTGAAACAACACTGTACTTTCAGCTGCAGTATATCAAGTAGCTTTAATTGTTGTGTGGAGTTCTTGCATAACATTGTTCAGCGGACTATCGTCTTATATGTGTGTAGATTCTTTTACCAAAGTGATGTGGACTTTGTTACTGACATAAGTGCTTACTAGCGGTCTGCAGTTTCCTTGCTTTTACTGAATTAATTTACATGATCAAGAATCTTGATGCTATTTATATTACTGTCTAGATGATGGTCATGAGAAGGCCAATGAAGATGCTCCAGAAAATAATCCCCAGTATACGACTGTTTATGTTGGCAACCTTTCTCCTGAAGTGAGTATTAGTAAAACTTAATTACTCCTTTTTCCGTTACTTATGAATTTGCTACTAGTTGTGGGGACGAGTCATATATGCACATTCTCTCTTGGGGACAAACATGAAGAACATGAATCAACCTAAGTGCTTTAAATGTGTAACTGCTGTATCAGAAGTTTCATTGATTGAAATATATTTCAGATGCTTCTTAATTAGCTTCAATTTATATCTCCAAACAAGCAAGCAATTCGAACTGGAGCTCCACTCCTGGACCTATTTGCTGCTAGGGATGCAAGCGATTAAGAACCTTCCCTGCTTGAATAAAGTAGATGAATAACATACTAAGGGAGTAGGGAGGAGTTAATATGCAGTTTGTTAAAACTACATTCAGATATTGGAGTTGTGTATGAGGTTCTGATGCTCGTGTGTGTTTCAGGTTACTTCAGTTGACCTCCATCGTCATTTTCATGCACTTGGAGCTGGTGTTATTGAAGATGTCCGTATTCAACGAGACAAAGGTTTTGGTTTTATAAGATACAGCACCCATGCTGAAGCTGCTCGAGCAATTCAGCTGGGAAATGCTCAATTCCTTTTTGGTAAACCTATTAAGGTACTGTCAGAAAACGAGAATTTTGGTTGTTTTGGCTGTATAGGTATCCCTAGACTTCCTGATGACAAAAAGAATTGATATAGACCAAATAATCAAATGAAAGTTATTGGACCAGAACCAATTTCTGTTCTCTCTTTCCTCTGACTTATCCAGTCGTAACGTCTTTAGACCTGATTGGAGGCCAATATGTATAGGGACTAATTGAAGCACTTCTTCATTTCTTTTGCAAGTTAAATAAGAATAAAAGATGAATGCCATGTTTCTTAATAGTTTTATGTGCCAAAGCGAGGTTAGGTATAAAATTCTGGAGCACCTTTTGTGCTCCTATTCCGTAGAAGAATATTCAAATTCTTTCAGTTATAGAAAGTGAGTTTCTATGATTCTGCAGATGTTAATATTATGTTGAAGACGAAAGTTGAAACGTTGGGATAAGGATTTGACTCGGTCATTATGTAACTTGTTTAGAATGTTTTTAAAGCAGTTGTCTCCAAATATCATTAGTTGATACGTGTTTTATAAAATTTAAATTTAGCGACACTGAATCTTGTGTTGAGTTGGTAATTTTCTGTTTCCATTACAGTGCTCGTGGGGAAGCAAGCCTACTCCACCAGGAACAAGTTCTACCCCTCTTCCTCCTCCAGCTATGGCACATGTCCCTGGTTTTTCAGCGACTGATCTTGCAGCCTATGAACGGCAGCTTGCCTTGGCTAGAATGGGTGGTTCACAAGCACTCATGCATTCCCAGGCTCTTATGCATTCTCAAGGTCAGCGAATTGGTGCTGCTAGTCAAGCAATTTACGATGGGGGTTATGCAAGCATTGCTACAACTCAACCACCGATGTACTACTAGTGAATTCGATGATTGCAATCGCTAAACAGTTGCTGGTGCTCTGCTGGTTTTTGTTTAATAGGATGCTTTTTGTTTCGTCGTTAGTTTGTTGTGTCCCAAGCATGTATGACTATGTAACTTGTATTTCGTCTGGGAATGGCAAACTGAGTAGCTAATGGCAGTTCATTGGATTAGCAACTTTTTCTTTTTGCCCTTTTTTGGAGATCTAGGAGGTGTTATGAGCCCTGTGAATCATGTTGAATATATGTATTTTGCTTTTCCCCCTTTATTTCCTGAAGATGAATGGTATTGTGAAATCAATCTGAATCTTGCATATTTTATCTGCCCCATCTTGTCCAAATTCCAAAATGAGGAGTTGTACGCTATAGAAATCAAATGAGACATTGGTTTTATGGCACATTATAAATGTTCTTTTTAGTTATATGGCGTTTTTACCGGAGATCAACTTTAGGCAAATCCAACATCGACAAAATAGAGGAGAGATGCTGGGTATATAAGAGATGCTGGGTTTTAAAGCCGTGCGGACCTAGACCCAAAACAAACAATATTACTAATGTGATGACCTATTACAAGAAATCAAATGAGAGATTGGTTTTGTGGCAATTACAAATGTGTTTTTTATAAGAGATCGATAAAAAATATCACAGAATAACAAAAAACAGATTTTTTTTGTAGAGTCATTTTTATCTATTCAAATTGTAACCGATCATAAAATATTATTTCCTTTAAATGAAATGGAGGGTTAATTACTATCACCTCTTGGTTTGGGATTGTTAGACTAGAGTTGGATAGTTGGGTGGCCAAATAAGTTTGAGTCAATTAAACGTTATCTTAGACTCAGAAAGACGTATGAAATTGATAAATCTAATCTTTTAAACGTGAAAGATCAACGTTAATTAAATATTTAAATAATAACAAAAAAGGTTGTTATGTAGACTAATAATTATATTAAACGTTACATCCCAAGACACCAATATATTTATTCGAACAAATAGGCACGTTGAATGGCGAGGGTTAGAGTGTGATCGCAAGGATTTAAGGTAGAGCTTCTTGGTCGTCACAGTCCCTGTCACGACCCAAATTCTCCCTCCATGAATCGTCGTGACGGCACCTAGTCTCTACGACTTAGTAAGCCTAACACTTGCGGAAATGAAATGAAATAAAAAACATGAAAATTTAACAAACTAACAGTAACAGATATTTTAGTAAGCAATTGAGATGCCGCTTGGCATATACAATAATCAACTCTCGAAATATACATAACAGTAGCAAGACCCGGAACACCGTAAGTCACAAGCTTCTACGAAGTTCTAACTGTTCTATACATCAGTGTCTATAGAAATAAGAGAAGAATCAACATAGGGGGATAAAGGGGGGACTCCGAGGATCTGCGGGCACGGGCAGATGTACCTTGAAGTTCTCTGAAACAGCAACTACTGCTTTCAAAGAACTTTTTCATGTCTTGCACATGATCAGCTTGTGTTCTGGACTTAATGATCACATTATCAACATACACTTCAATCTCTTTGTGCATCATGTCATGGAATATGGTAGTCATGGCCCTCATGTAAGTTGCCCCTGTATTTTTCAAACCTAATGGCATGACCTTATAACAAGAAGTTTCCCATGGAGTGATGAAGGCGGTCTTTTCTGTATTTTCTTCATCCATCAGAATTTGGTGATACCCGGCATAACAATACACAAAAGATTGGATCTCATGTTTAGCATATTTGTCAACAAGGATATGAATGTTGGGTAAGGGAAAGTTGTCCTTTGGACTTGCTTTGTTTAAATCTCTATAGTAAACACAAACTCTAGTTTTCCCATTCTTCTTTGGCACTGACACAACATTTGCACTTAGTTGCTTTGTGATTTCTTCTTTAATCTTATCACTCATGTCTTTCTTAAGCTTCCTTTATTTTTGCTGGATTGGTGGGAAAATAGGATATGTGGGAAGCTTATGAACCATTAAATCGACACTCAAACCCGGCATGTCATCATACGACCAAGCAAATACATCTCTGTACTCGAACAAAACTTGAATTATGGCATCTCCTTTAATAACTTTAATCCTACAAACAATAAAACAGAAATTTTCTCTAGCCCAAAATAAAGAAAGCCCTTTCTATATATTACTAAAGTTTTCATATATCGATCGATTAGAAAAAGCTGCATAAAAAGTTGTAGTATTGGAAGCCCTTAATCGTGATTAATATGATACATACATATAATTTACGTACGCAGATCCAAAATTTTAATTTGACTGACTCAATATTTAGATTTTTATCATTGGATCATCGGGAATTCGATATTATGGTTCAAAATCTTTGAAAATTTGAATATTTATTCTCACATACATACACACTCTCTCTCACTGAATCTATATATATATATATATCGAAAATGCTGAATTCGACTGAATCTATTAGTTGCATGTCTCATTCGTCGTTGGTTGTGCAGTTACAATGTAAAAAATTGTTATGATATCAAAATTGAGTTTACTTATAACAATAGTTGATTTTCTGTATCAAAGTTGATATAGTAACTTAGTTAATAAAGTATAACTTGTATAATTGACTAAATTGTACAAATAGTGTAAGTGTATATAATAATTTCAACCTAATACATACGTGTACGTAAATTACAAAGAGTAAGATGCATTTCTGTCTAGACATGTGAATACATACACAAAACGACGTGTGACATTTCACATGGGTATGGCATGGAAAAGATAAAGACAAAGAAAACAACAAAAGAGATAAAGAGCTAAAAGTATGGGTCAACAAACAATTAAAAAAGTCTCTAATGATAAAAACTTAATTGATGCCTAACCAATGCACCTTATATACGATATTCTTCTTCTTCTTTTTAATAACCGTATTATCCGAATCGATTTACGTGTATCTCAATTAATTTTATGAATATCTATTACCTTTCACCAGCAATAAATACTAAGTAATTTTATCCATTAAGACTTGAACATATGAAAAAAATCATTTATTATTTTTTATCTCCGTTCCAAATTAAACACGAGACCTCATAGGTTTAACCACTAATATTTTTCTTCTTTTTTCCCCAACCACTACCTTTCGTAACATACCATGTGATTCCACTAAAATAAAAAGAAGTATTTAAGAATGGCCAAAACTCTCCCACCAATACATTATTACCTCTTATATAAAAAAAACATGCCTTTTTCTTGTGTCTTCTTGTAATTACCAACTCTTTTTGTTTAGTAGTAGAAGACTTTTTGGTGAAGTGTGAACAACGTGACAATTATAAAGTCTTCTTTGGCTGTGTTTTCAACTTTATTTCTAGATTTACATTAATGCTTACTATTATTTCTAGGCAAAGATGCATGTCTACGCCGATCTAATGTTTGGAGTACCGATTTTCAACCCTTTTCTTTGTTGTGGTGCATGTCCCCACCCCCCCACAAAAAAAACCCAAACCATATGCCATAAAATAAAAATATGTGTTTTCTAATATTTTAACCTTTTAGATACAGTTATTACATATTTTAGTATGGTCAAAGCAGAAATTGTAGGTTTGAGCCTTATCTTATCCATTATCAAAAAGTATTTTTACGTGCTTGCCACAAAAAAGAAATTAGACTCGGAGCGTGTTGAAAATATAAATAAATAGCTAAAAATATATTTTTTCTAACAACTTAAATTTTTAAATGGGATGATCACCCTTTATTAAGTTTTTAAATTTCTTCTTCCTATATGTTAAGTTTTGACAAACTATTACGAAAATCATTTGATAACATTAACGGTAAAAGATTCTTTACTAGATTATTCTCATCTCTTCTTTGAATGAATAAGATAAGATATGCCTTTTAGACTTCTAAGTGTGAAACGGAAAAAAATAATGTTAAACACTTAGGGGTCATTTGGTAGGGTGTATAACAATAGTGTTGAATAAGGCGTATTAGTAATGTAAGGATTAGTAATGCATGAGTTAGTAATGCAAGCATTAGTTATGCAGAGGGTATTTCTTATCCATTATTTGGTGTGGGACATTAAAAATTAAAATGCATTGCATAATTTTTAAGAACATTAATTTTTTTACAAAAATGCCCTCCAAATTCTTTATCGTTAAGGGACTTTAAGGACAATTTTATCTTTAACCATGTCAATGCATGTATCAATAGCTAATACCATGGTTTGCTATGTATTAGTTATACATAGAATAATATCAAATAGATTGTATAATTAATACTTGTATTAATAATACATAGGTTGAAAAAATATATCAAACAAGGGATTAGTAATACCAAAAGCTAATGCATACATTATTTTCTCTAATGCATCCTACCAAACAATCTCTTTACGCTATTAATATTTATATCACATCAAGCAATTTAATCGCAATAACATGATTAAGTGATAAATAAGTGCATGCAAAAACATATGCTTTACATTCATTGTTTTGATGTAGATATTGACTAATGAATTTTAATAGGTCTTTACCAAAAATAATTATGCTTTATAAGTTTTATAAAATAATAAATATTTTGAACCAGCTTATTTTGCTAAAGTGGGAAAGAAAGAAAAAGGACCTAGTGGAGTACTACAGAAAACAACTTTGTTTATGCATTTTCCTTTTTTATTTGTCTTTGCTTTTCGGCATTTATTTATGGGACTCCTTTTCCGCGTTGCAATTTTCGAAACCGCGTGCCCTATTATTCTTTAGGCGGATCACCATCACCATTTGTTGGTAGTGAAATTGTGATACGGTGAAGATATTCTTTACGGTCAAACCGAATATTTTTGAATGTTATAGTGAAACGGAGAATATATATTATAATATAACATAAAAATTGATTATAAAAAAACTTATCTTTTATAGTAAAATATTATTATATAGAGAGATTTGATTGTATTTATTTTCTCTTATTATTACTTTTGTGTCTTCTTTATCGTTTTACTTTAATTTTATTAGGTAAAACGTGTTTGGGAGAGGTAGGAGGCGGGGCTGGATCCAATGCAATAGCTACGTATTCGTGTGAACCCAATAATTATAAGAATATTTATGATGTAAATTAAAGTCCCACCAAACTATATAGAAAACATGATTCTCTATCAGTTCTCACATAATACAACAGTAAATAAATAACACAACGATAGAACACTCCCAGCACGAGATTAAAAATCACTACTTACACTGGTAGGATTTCAACTTCACTAACTGAGCAAACTTTAGATTACAAGTTATTACAATTTAGAAATTAAACTCTTAATCATTGACATTCTTACAGTAACTTATAAGATTCTTTGTAATAACTCTATTACAAAGCTACACACTTAACTATGTCTAGTCAAAACAACGATAATGATAATGGTTTAAGAGATGTCCAATGAATATGAATGCTTCTGAAAAATTGTATAGGAACTTTTGTGTTTTCTTTATCTTTTACTTTAATTTTACTAGGTAAAACGTTGGAAGAGGTGGGAGGCAGGAGCAGATCCAGTGCAATAGTTACATATTTCTGTGAACTCAATAACTATAAAAATGTCCGTTAATCCAATTATTCATATATTAACTTAAATTTCTGTTTAAAATTTCTGTAAAAACTCAAAAACTTAAAATTCTGATTGAAGAAGTTTTTCACAGTAGTGATAACTTTTTGGTACAATTTTCATGTTATTTTAGATTTAATATTTTTTATAGTAATATTGCGCTATAGCAATTAAAATATATCTGAATAAACAACATTATTATAGAAATTTTTGATTGTACCTCTATGTTGGCCGATATAGAGTTTGCTACTTGATTATTAATTACCGCTTCTTATCTTTAAAAAGTAAATATAAAATATAAAATGAAAAGAAAACAATAGATAGGTAGTGAAAAGTAAAGAAGACAAGGCAAAACATAAAATAAAAAAAATTTATTGCCGATTTGGTTCTATTTTTTTTTTCTGTTCTTTTTGCTCGTCCTACTATTTTTACCACGGCCAAAGTGGTTCGTTCGTTTCAAGTACCAATATCAACCTGGATTTAAGTTTATATACCTGACAAATCTAAAAATAAATTTACACTATCAGCAATAGCAGATTAATTACCATTTTACCAAGCTATCAATTAATTCTTACAGAAATATTTATCAATATTTACCTGTAAATAACATCATTGTGTAATATGTTTTTGGTACATAAAATTGAAACTCCAATCAACAAAATCATAAAAAAAGAATAATACATTAGGAGGACATAGAGAAAAAGTAAATGGTATAATACAACATAAACATAGAAATTGCTTTTGTGATAAACATTCCATTTGCAGTACAATAGGAAGTAAAAACTTAAGCCTTAGACGAATTGAATACCTACAAAAGATCACTGAATAACCATCTCTCTGGCTTCAATACAAAAATCAATTACTAGTAATGAATCCAGAGTAGTCAGATCTAATAAGTTTTTTCAACAAAGGATTAAGTAGTAGTAGTAGTATATTTAGCCTAATAACAAGTAATGAAAGCCAAAAGCAAGTAGTACTAGAATTGCTCAGTTTTCACTGGAAATTGAGCACCCAATTCCAACCACGCCTTGTTTTCAGAAACTGCTACCTGTTTATTTGGGTTGCTTAATTGGTAAGGTGCTTTTGCAGTCAGCCTATCTTTTCTTTTCTCCAAAAACCGAGTAAGTGAAGCTCGTCTCGCAATTGGTAAATCTCCAGAAATAATAGGCTGAGGCACCAAATCTGAAGCAGATTCAGCTGTTTTTTGAATCTGAGTAGTACTGTTGTTGTTTCCTTTGGTACAACTAGCCATAAGCATGATTTCCTTAGCTTTATCTGCCGGAAAATCATTAAACACAATAACTTGACCGCCGTAGAATATCGTCATCTGCGCTTTCTCCGGTTCAGATTTAGCTTCAGTTTGAGGAAACAGATACATTGATTTCTGAGGGTTTGACTCACCAGATTTCTCAATCATTGGCAACAAATCCATAGTAGTAGTGCCTGTTGAAAAAGCAGATTTGTTAGTACCATTCAAATAACTCCAAAAATATCTATACCCAAAAGGCAAAATTATACAAAAAAGCTTACCAGCGCGGTGAATACCAAGACTGAGATCTCCAAAGGAACCTTTCTTCTCTTTCAAGTATTGGCTCAACAAATTACATGTCTGAGAGAAATGTGATTTCTGACCGACGGCGGCGGCGAATCTACCGGAATCCACCATCTCCGATGATGCCATTTGTAAAATACTTCTCTTCTTTTAGGAAAAGACTAAAGATTCTTCTTCTTCTTCTTCTTTCTTCTAAGTAAAGTTGAATGAAATATATGTGTAAGAGCACATGTATATATATGACTGTTTAAATCAAACACGGAACAAGACGTGGTAGGGTCGGGTAGTTGATGGGTTAAGCACGAGGAATATATGGAGGTGTTGAGCTATATTTAATTAGGATTATTACTTTAGTATTTATTTAAAGGCGTGCTCTTTGCTCTTTCCAAAGGTTAATTATTCTCCACTTGCTAGTTGCTACCAACAAAGTTTTAGATATTTTTTTTTTAATTATTTTTTCATCTTTATTCTTATATTTTTATTACATTATAAAATAAAAATCTTAAAATAAAAATAAATATAGATAGAAACTAATATATTATTTAATTTCAAACTGATATACATAATGAAATTGAAATCTCCTCTATTTATTGAAGAAAGAAGTTGTCGTGTAAGCTGCCGTATAAGCTGCTATTGTACAAAATATAGATAATCTTCTATCATGGGTAATATTTATTATAACGGAGTACTAAAAGAATAAGCTTATTGTATCAAATATAGATAATCTTTTATCGGGATAATATTTATCCATAACAGTATCGAAAGGATTATGACAAGGTGGGTTGCTCTAATGGTAAGCACCCTCCACTTCCAACCAAGAGGTTGTGAGTTCGAGTCACTCCAAAAGCAAGGTGGGTAGTTCTTGGAGGGAAAGATGCCAAGGGTCATTTGGAAACAGCCTCTCTACCTCACGGTAGGGGTAAGGTCTGCGTACACACTACCCTCCCCAGACCCCACTAGTGGGATTATACTGGATTGTTGTTGTTGTTGTTATTGTAACAGTATCGAAAGGATAATCTTCTTCACGAGGTTTATTTCTAATAGAGTATTAAATTGATAAATATATTTACGGCGGAGTCCCATATAGATAAGTTTCTTCAGAAAGCTTATTTACAACGGATTATTAAATAAACATTCATAATATATAGAATTTTTATTTAGGAGTGTCAAAAATTAAAGAAGTAAAAATAGAAAGAAGTCTAGAGATTTAATATATAATATACATAAATAAAAAGTAATTTTTAGTTGTCTAAATAATATAATATTTCGGTGAAAGATTGTTAACTTAGAGTTATATGACTCTGTCACTAATTGATTTCTTCTTTCTTCATCTGCGAGATTACAATAAATTTATTGATGTCGTTGTTGTCGTAATATAAATACCGGACACCAATTGAGAAAACAAAAAATCCCCACTTACTTCTTCTATTTTCTCTTTTTTAAACTTTTCTCTATTTTATTTACTTATTTGTTTTGTTTCAGAGACAAACTTTCTTTTGAACAGGAATTCAAAATTAAATTGATTAAACAAAACAAGTAATAAAGGAAGGCGCATGTCAAACACGTGTTGTTTCATCTAAGGAAAGCGGTGTTGCACTTGCCTGTTGTTTTACACCCACCAAACTATCCCTCATTCTCTGCTTATTTACGCTGTTTTGCCTTTTTATCTTGCCGTTAACTTTCTCTTCCTCTTTTACCTTTTTCTTTTGCCTTTTTTTTCCCTTTATATATATATTTACTGGATATATAAATTTCTCTAGTTTCAACATATTTGTCTAAAACTTTAAAAATTGGTAGTTCAAACTTCAATATACGTGTGAGGACTGCAGGGTCAGCTTCAGATTTTGAAATTTCAAATTCGTGATTTTAAAAGTAATTTTGAAGTAACTAAACTTAAAAATTTATGAGCTTCGATTATGCCTAATAACTTCGATTATGCCTAATAACGATCCATATTGGCTATCTACAATTTTTTCATTCCAATTTATATGACAGTTTTTACCCGGGGCGAATGTGCACATGGGTGGAAGCGGTGTCATCCGACACCGTTTTACCGGAATTTTTTTTTTTAATGTTTATACTAATATTCTGTAAAAATAAAGTAATATATAATGATGACATCACTTTTTGGCAAAGAATACTTTTGGTCCATAGGTCAAACTTATATTTTGGTTTGTAAAGGTTATAGGTTCGAGACTAAACCTAAATATTCTATTTTTTGAACATCTTAAAGTGAACATTTTTGTTAAAAATTTAATGCTATGTAGAATCGAACCTACACCTCCATTTGCAATAATATTCAACTAAACCACTCACCAAGGCTTTCAACTTTTGAAAAAAATAATATTAGTGTTTACCCTCAAAATCGGATAACAATTAAATTTGTACGCGGTTTTAAGCATACGTGATCTAACTTGATACAAATGATAAACCAGATTGAAATTGAAGTAAACAATGGGAAAGCAAATGCAAACCACTCAAGTTGAACAATCTCATCCTTAGAAGGTTAGCCGCCCTCGAGCCAAAAATGCTTTTATTGATATCAGAACAGAATGACAACAGAATGATAAGAGCTAAATATAACAATATATTGCTTTGAGAAGCGTGTTACAGTCTGTTTCACAAGTAATAAGACCCTCTTTATATAGTTGGGAAGTCCTACGTTAGGTACAATTCTATAAAAGGTAAAAATCTCTTGGTTTGCTGATTTGCTGGTTCCTTATTGATACGTGCCGAGATTTCCGCCGTGATATTCGATCAATTACGGATATTTCGGCCTTCCGTTATTTCGGTCTGATGTGGGTTATACTTGATATGTTTCCTCGAACTTATTCGGGGTCAGGGTCGATTCCAGGATCGTGGACTCAATGTTCTAGAGGACGGACATTCTGACTTCGAGTTCTAGTTTGATGAAACTCGAGGTCGATCTTCAAACCCTCGCGTTCTGAGCAGGATCTGCCATGCAATAGTTGAGCCCGATTTCGACTATATACAGATAGTCCCCTTATTTTTCGGAGAGTAAACGACGAAAAACGATATGAGCTTCTGATTCTCACTTCGGTACTCTTCGTAACGTCTCATCAATCACGTCATAATGGCATTAAATACTCGTCAGTTGCTGGTCGGCCACTCCTGGCTTTGAATCGTCGTTTGAAAATGGTAAATACTCCTTTCTTCATTCATTCAAACTTTACATCCAAATCTTTTCTACTCTTGTTCATTGGAAATCTCTACATTTTCTAGCATTTGTTTTCATTCCACACCATTAAGTGTATCTCTTCAACTTCCTCTTTTTCATCTCTTTCCGCTTTTCTTATAAGAAAATGGCGAAAACTTTAAAAATAGTTTCCCAAAAAGAAGCTAATTCTACATCGCGACCGGCCAGTGAGGAACCAGCGACGGAACCTCCTCTTAGCACGTTCATTCATGGCGGGTGTTCGGTGACTATCGATTTTAAGATTGAGAAACCTACACCCATACTCGGCTGGTGCGAGAGGGTCTCGAGGTACATCTGCTCGATCACAGAAGCAATTCTCCCTGTGGTTAAAAAGGATTGCAATTGGGTTGGAAAAGACATGGTGGTTCCAGGGCCCGACGAAGATATCACTACCCACGTCGAGGGATACTTAAGTATTTACACTTATCCCTTACGCCGGGCCCATTGGACCCGGTAATCATCCAGTTCTGCAAAAGGTATATGGTGTGCCTCAATCAGATCCACACCTCGTTCTGGAGGATCGTCATTCTTCTTCGATTTTTCGTGAGCAAGATTGACGGATGCTCATTCACCGTTGACCATATTATGTACATATATAGTCCCTGATTCTTCCGGGGGGCTGATTAAATTTGCGCATCGGGCCAGTAAAGCCCCGTTCTCGAGCATCGATGAAGATCGGGATCAAGGTTGGCTAGGCCGATTTGTCCCAGCCGAGTACATGTCGTTCCCCGATAAGTGGAACACAAAACGTAAGTAAAGTTTCATTTTTCCCAAAATTTTATTTTTTATTCTCCTTTCCTTACTTCTTATCGGTGTTTGGTGGCGATGCAGTTGTTCCTCATGTCCCGGATGCAGTCCCTCGACTCAAGGAATGTGTCGAGGGCATTATGTCGCAGAAACCGTATTCCGAACACGCATGGAGTGAGGTTTTGAAGGCCCGGTAGGAGGCCCGTTCTCACGTTGAGATTCCTTTCTTGAGTGCACAACACTTAAGTTTCCTCCGTGTTGTTGTGCCCTTACTCATTTCTTTTTTCTTTGCAGGTTTTCCCAAGGATGTCGCAATGAGGCCTCCATCCGGTGACGAGGATTGCCTCGCCGAGTCCCCTGCTCTGAGACAGGGTGAGGAGAAAAAGAGAAAAAAGGCTCGGAGGCTGGTGGCTAGTGCGCAAATCCAAAACAAGCATCAACCCCGAGAGCTCCCATCGAACTCACTCCATTAGTTGAGGGAAGATTCCGAAGAAGAAGAAGAAGAAGCTTCTGAACTGGTGGCCCGCGTGCGAGGCGACACCGAACTGCCTCAAATCAGAGGGGTCGATGTTGAAACGCACCAAAGTATCCATCACTAGGGAGAAACAGACTCGAGATTACATACCGGAAGGAACCTTGTCTTTCAATGACGATGACGTGGAAGGAATCGTGCAGCCCCACAATGATGCACTTGTAATATCTGTACTCATAAATAAATCCCGAGTTAAACATGTGTTAATTGACCTGGGTAGCTCCGCCAATATCATCCGATCGAGGGTCATGGTGCAACTCGGTCTATAAGACCAAATCGTACATGCAGTCCGAGTTAAAAACGGGTTCAACGTGGCGTGTGAAACCACTAAGGACGAGATAATGTTATCAGTAAACACCATCGGGACCATCCAGGAAACTAAATTTTATGAGGTACAACGCTTTATTCGGAAGGCCATGGATCTACAACATTAGGGTAATGCCCTCGACACTGCACCGGGCACTGGAATTCCCAATACCTAGCGGAGTCAAAACAGTCTACGGTGAACAACTGGCCTCCAAGGAAATATTCGTGATCGAGGAGGTAATACCGGCATCTACAATCTCAACATCGAAGGATAACGAGGGGAAGGCGAGGATGATGAATACGAGGTTCCCAGTTCTTTTATAGCCCCTGATGATTCCGACGCCACTAAATCAATTGTCGAGGAGTTGGAACTAGTCATACTGAGAGAACACTTGCCCGATCGAAAGGTATACCTGGGTACGGGGTTAAGCTCCGAGATCAGGAAAAAACTCATTCAATTTCTTATAACTAATGAAGATTGTTTTGCTTGGTCCCATCTTGATATGACAGGGATCCCACCGGAGATAACCACTCACAAGCTAAACTAGACCCGAGATTCTCGAGATTCCAACCGGTCAAACAGAAGAGGAGGCCCACAGTTCGAGGTCAAACATGCTTTCATCAAGGATGATGTATCTAAGCTCCTTAAAATAGGGTCCATTCGGGAACTTAAATACCCGAATTGGTTAGAAAACGTAATGGTAGTCCGTAAAAAAGGGAACAAATTAAGAATATGTGTAGACTATAAGAATCTGAATAAGGCGTGTCCCAAGGACTCTTTTTCTCTGCCCAACATCAATCGCATGATTGATGCCACGGCCGACCACGAGATCCTCAATTTTCTCGATGCCTATTCCGGGTACAACCAAATGCGGATGGACTCGAGTGATCAGGAAAAAACCTCCCTCATCATAAAGTGCGACACGTACTGCTGTAACGTGATGCTATTCAGATTAAAAAATGTCGGTGCCACTTATCAACGCCTAGTAAACCTGATGTTCGAGGAACAAATAGGAAAATCAATGAAAGCTTACATTGACGACATGTTGGTCAAGTCCCTGCGAGCATAAGACCATTTAAAACATTCGCAGGAAACCTTCAGCATATTGAAGCAATACAATATGAAGCTGAACTTGGAAAAATGTGCATTTAGAGTTGGATCGGGTAAATTATTCAGATTCACGGTATCCAATTGGGGAATCGAGATCTACCCCGACAAAATTAAAGACATCGAAGATATCATAGTTGTGGTCAACGTGAAGGTCGTGAAAAGACTAACCGGACGCATAGCCGCCCTGGGATGATTCATTTTGAGGTCGTCCGATAAGAACCACCGATTCTTCGGACTATTGAAGAAAAACAATAAACTCTCATGGACCCCGGAATGTCAACGAGCTCTGGAGGAACTCAAAAGGTACTTATCGAGCCCACCGTTTCTTCACACACCGAAGTGAGACAAATAACTATACTTGTACTTGGCAGTTTCGGAGATAGTGGTAAGTGGAGTCTTGGTCCGGGAAGAGCAATGTACGTAATTTCCAATTTACTATGTTAGCAGGACCCTAGGTGAGGCCGAAACTAGGCACCCTCACCCAGAAAAATTGGCGCTCGCTTTGCTAAGCGCCTCTAGGAAGCTAAAACCGTAATTCCAGTGTCACCCCATATGTGTCGTAACTACTTACCCGTTAAGGAACATTATGCATAAGCCCGAGCTCTCGGGCCGGTTGGCCAAATGGGACGTGGAAATAACTGGGAACGAAATTGAATACCAAACCCGAACCGCCATTAAGTCTCAAATCTTGGCAGACTTTGGGACCGACTTTACGCCGGCTCTAATACCCAAGGTCGAAAGAGAGTTATTAATTAACTCAGGGACCTCATCGGGAATCTGGACCCTCTTTATGGACGATGCCTTAAATGCAAAAGAGTTCGGGCTTGGCATCGTATTAAATCCACCAAAAGGCAACGTAGTTAGACAATCTATTAAGACTTTGAAATTGACTAACAACGAGGCCGAATATGGGGCCATCATTGCACGCCTTGAACTAGCCAAAAGCTTGGGGGCAGAAGTGATCGAAGCCAAGTGCGACTCCCTCCTTGTGGTAAACTAAGTTAATGGAACATTCGAGGTCAGAAAAGAACGAATGCAAAGATACCTAGACAAGTTGCAGGTAACATTACATCGGTTCAAAGAATGGACTTTGCAACACCTACCTCGGGATCAAAACAATGAGGTTGATGCCCTTGCTAACTCAAGGTCATCGGTTGAAGACGACGAGTTCAATTCGGAGGCAGTTGTACAGTTTATGCGATCTGAGTAGTAGCTAGAGGATTAAGTTGGGATCGTGTTCGGGGATCAACGGATGATAGTGCACTTTAATAACGAAACGAAGAATCGAGCAGATATATTGCGCATTGTCCAGTAAAATACACATAACTCTTCACTCAGAAATCCGTTTGGGCTCCACAATATATTGTTGGAAAGCTATTTAAAAGGGCTATAAGTTTCATGTTACATTTCCCCAAATTCCAGACAGATGTCACCCAGGTGTGCGACCATGCACTGGGCGCGCACTTGGCACGCATGTGAGGCAGTGTGTTGTGCAAAATGTGCGACCAAGTGCGCGATCAGGTCTCCAAGTGCACAGCCGTGCATGTCCTGTCCGGGAAGAGTCCTATTTCGCTAAGAAAAGGACATTTTTGTCTGTTTTTGTTTTGGGGGCGGATTAAATACCCCAAAACATCATTTTAAACAATTTTTGACATACTTTAGACCTAAGGAAGCTAAGGAGAAAAGGGAGAAGTAAGAGCGCAAGGATTTGATCCTTCCTTCCTCACTCAAGATCCGGGTTTGGATTGTATTTATATTTTCCTATACTTTTATTTCATTTATGAAGAACTTCTCCATGTATATGGAGTAGTTCCTTTAGTGTTTTGATTGATTTGGTGTATTGATGATTGTTTGTGGATTATAACTCTATTTGTATGTATTTGAATCATTTTTGGAAGATTTAATTATTGCATCTATATTCACTTGTTTTTGTAATCAAAAAAGGTATAACTTGTGATATCTTTGCACTATATTGTTGGTTGAGTTCATAGATTCTTCTAAGTAATCGAAAGCGGCTAGTAGAATCATTGATACAATCTAGTTAGGAGAATAATCGAAAGATGTTTTCCTAAAGACCGATCTACTACGCATTCTTGCATATCTTCACAAAGCTCATATTGTGAGGTTGAGACTTAATCAAGAGGGGAGTTTCTACTAAACAATTATAATAATAAGTAAGTAAATTCGAGAGACTCACTTGAACATTAAAAGTGATTTATCTAGAGTTAATTACCAGACAATTATCTTGCATTTACCCTATCAAAATCTTATTTCTCCTCATTGATATCTACCTTTGTTTAGTCTTTGCTTCGATTGTCATTAGTCGATTAGCTCTAGATTCTTAGTTAAATTTTATTATTAATCATATAAATCTCAAATGTTGATCTTCCTGGATAGCAATCAAGCTATAAGCTACGAGAATACTATGTAAATCTAATCCATGTGGACACAATATTATACTATACTATCCTTGACTAGCGAGCACAATTTAAATGTGTGTTTTGTGCTCGTCAAATGACGCCATTGCCGAGGCTTGGCAATCAATAGTGTTTGAAATATTTTATAGTACTAATTCAGAAATTTATTTTTATTTTTTACTTTTATTTTGTTCTTCACGGGTTTCTCCTCCGTGTGTAGGCAACATGTTAAATTCGTGGTGTATCACATGATCTTCTTCGAAAGAAGTAACACCCCACAAACCGGAATTGGAAAAACACTTACGACAACTGAGGAAGGAGAAAAAGTTTACCTTAAAGTTCTTGGGGCAACCTTTAACCCAAGAACACATGGCTAATAACGGTGACGACGAGGTAGAGGCAGCTACAAGAGAGGAAGCACAACATAGAGAAGGAGCTGCATCTGAGGCAGCCCGTAGAGCTGCTAAAGAAACTATCGAAGACAATAGGGGTCGAAGATTCAATCTAAATTGACCCTTGATTGAAGACTGGTTCGAGAATACGGTACCCAGTCCTGGTAGAGCATTAGGTGATTATGCTAGACCAGTCTACAATCAAGGATTGTCAAGTGTTAGAACACCTCCAATTGCAGTGAATAATTTCGAGTTGAAGCAAGGTTTGCTTCAAACCATTCAAAACAGTTGCGTTTTGAGAGGGAAGATGGACGGAGATCCAAACACGCAATTGATGGACTTCGAGGAGATTATGAACACCTTTCAATATAATAGGGTATCACAAGGGCAGTGTATTTAAGGGCACTCCTCTTTTCAATTAAAGATGATACGAAGCAGTGGCTTCGAAACTTACCAAATGGGTCAATTAGAACATGGGAGGAAATGACCAAAAAATTTCTTGATAAATATTTCTCCTCAGCTAAGACGGGCAAGTTTAGAAGAAAAATCCATAACTTCTTACAAAAAGAGAATGAAACTATTTTTGAAGCATGGAAGAGGTTTAAGGAGATAGTTAGAAGGTGTCAACATAGCGAAATTGACCTCTGGATGAAACTCCATGATTTTTGGGATGGATTGACACCGACCTCGCATAGAACATTGAGCAATGTAGTTGGAGGCCCCTTTATGAAGAAGACTCCAGAGGATATAGTTACAATTCTTGATGAGTTATCCGAAGATGCTAATTAATGGCCCTCTGATAGTGTGGAAAGAAGAAAATCAACTAGTGTTCACCAAGTTTATGCTACTACATTTGTGCAAGTACAACTTGATGATATGGCTAAAGAATACGAAAGCTCACTGTAGCTTCGATGAAAAATGTACAACACGCAGCTTGTGATATATGTGGAAGAGGACACCCTACTCATGAGTGTCAAGCCTCAACTGAGGAAGTGAATGTTGTAGGAAACTAAAACTTTAATGCAATGGGTGAGAGGCACCCTGGATTTTCATGGAGTTCCCCTGGGGGTACTGCAATGCATGGCAACAAAACAACCCCAGATTTCAGGAACACGGAGCTACAGGCTTTAAAAATAAGTAGAGGCAGCAATATCATAGTCGAATGAATCCAGCATGGAAGATCTTATGAAGACCTTCAATATCAAGATAGATGAGAGGCTTGATGCCCATGATGCAGCTATCAAAGAATTGAGTACATCTTTTCGAAGATTGGAAACACAGGTTGGGCACTTAGCTACTCTAATATTGGAGAGATCCCCAGGAACACTTCCTGCTGATATTGAGAGAAATCCCAAAGAAACAGTGAATGCTGTAAATTTGAGAAGTGGGCAAGTGTTGAAGGATCCCACCCCGATCCAAAATGATGTGAACCTTGAAAAGAAAGTGGGAAGCAGTTGAAAGGTGATATTGATAAAAAGAATAAAGGCCCGATGAAAACTGAGAATAAGAAGGAAGAAAAATCAAGAAGGGAGGAACATGATGAGAGAAATCATATGCCTCCACTGCCTTTTCCCCAAAAGTTGAGTCGAGCAAAGCTGGACAAGCAGTTCGAGAGGTTTCTAGATGTGCTGAAAGAGGTTCATGTAAACCTACCATTCACATAAGTGCTTTCACAAATACCGGCTTATGCCAAGTTTTTGAAGGAGATCATGACAAATAATAGGAAATTAGAGGAACCCTCAGTGGTCAAGCTCACAGAGAGTTTTACCATACAAAAGTATACCTTGCTATCACAAAAGTGTGGAGATCGAGAGAGTTTTACCATACCTTGCTCTTCAGGCACTACTAATTTTGATAAGTCGTTATGTGATACTGGTGCCTCAATTAATTTAATTCCTCTATCTATTTACAGGAAACTGGAGAAGGAGATTAGAGAGATAAGGTCTGCACCAATATCTTTGTAACTGGTAGACCAAACGACTCTAATACCCGAGGGAATAGATGAAGATGTCTTAGTTCGAGTAGATAAGTTTGTGTTTCTTGTGGATTTCATACTGGTTAATATGGAAGAGAACAAGGAGGCCCCCCTCATTCTAGGAATACCATTCCTAGCAACGGTTAGAGCAATATTAGATATACATAAGAGAAAACTCATGCTTAGAGTGGGCAAAAAGACTGTGACTTTTGAGATGGATATAGAAACGGGGGTAAAAAGGGAGAAGCTAGCTGCAAGTGTTGAGTGGAAAATGAAATGCGTGAAAGAGAAGGCGGCAGTGAGTGAAAAATATAAGTGTGGGGTGTACCCCAAGAAGGCTGAGAAAAAGCTATCTGCATGGATGAGTGCTCTAGTTCGGGCACGGGGAATGGAGCCCAACTTCGACTCAAACCCCGACTAGATGTTCAGGGAAGTTTTCCTTACCTCTTGCCATTTATTTGTGTGTCATAGGAATATGACACAATCTAAAGTGTGGGGGTGAGTATGTATATATGTATAGAATGTATAAATGTCTTTGTGTGTTTTTTGTAATTCACTTGATTGAGTAATTCATTTGATATGGAAAATTTTAATTTTTATTTTATTTTTCCCGACGATAGATGTCATTCGACAGGTTTTTTGAGGGATTAAGTTGAAAGAAAAAGACAAAAGATTTTATTTTAGGTAGCATCTGAATTCCCCCTTGGTTTTTTTTTGTGCCGCAATTCTTTTCCAAAGGTTTTGTTTGAACCGAGTGTAGTTAGTTTTTTATTTTATTTAGGAGTAAAAAAACTTGTGCTGTAATTTGAAATTAAAGAAATATCTCTTGACTGCATTATGCCTTGGGAATAGTAAGTGCTTAATTTATGACGCTTAGGCTCAATTTTTGACTCTTGTATAAGTACTTTAAATTGTATGATCTTAACTTTGCTTAACTACTTTGATTAGAGTGTTTTGATGAGTTCGATCTTGAGTGAGTTTTGTGCCATGTGTGTTTTAGATTTTGTGTTATTCTGTGCATTGCATTTGATATCTAGAACTTGCCTTGTGTGTTTGCAAAGCAAAATAGTAGTTTAGTTCAGTATTGGAAGTGATATAGGCATTTCTTTATTGAGCCGGCTATATGTTTTTACCCACAAAATTGTTATGTATCTTAGTTAACCCCCTTTGAGCTTATAATCTTGTTTCTTTGGCAACCATATTACAAGCTTTAACCCTTTGTTTGAATTGACCATCTATTTGAACCATTTACCTCTCGTGAGCACTTGAAATTGGTATGAACCTTGTAAAAGTTGAAGTGTGGGGTTGTTGGTTTGTCTTTTGAGTGAAACTATTGAAATAAAGAGAAAGGTGCACTGTTGTGAAAAAGCACGAGCCACTTGAATCGAAAAAGAAAATGAAGAAAAAAATAGTTTATATTCATTGATAGTGGTAATTATTGCTGTATTTGTGCTTAAAGAAGTTGGGAGTTGACATATACGGATGTGAATGTGGAGTTATGGTTTGACATAAGTGTGGGGTTTAAAGGTTAAGTATATGTATTAAAAATACTTAGGGAGGTGTAGTTACTCTTATATCTAAATGAATCATATCCGTCCCGCAGCCTACATTACAACCAATTAAAATCCTACTTGATCCTTGAATAAATAAGCTCGATTAATAGAGTAGTACACTACGAGAAAGCCTATGGTGTATCTTTTGTGGCATATGAATGTTGTTTCTGAGAGTGAGTGAATTCTATCTATCGTGAGTTCCTAATTATTCTTAACTTTTATTGTGTGTGGAACTACTCTCTATTGTTGGGTGAGGGCACTTGATTCATGAAGGAAATGTATTGTCATTGACCTCTGTGTTAGAGTAAGTGAGTGAGTTGTAAAAAATGCTTGGTGCTTTTGAGTTAAATCTTGAGGCGAGAATGTTACGGTATTGTGCTTAGTCTATTTTAAATATTCTTGGGGTAATGAGTTAGGAGAGTTGTTTAAAACGGTCGTGTCTATATAAAATGTGGTTTGATTGCTCGAGGACGAACAATGGTTTAAGTGTGGGGTATTGATGGTAGGCTATAATCTTGTGTTTTAGTCGCTTTATTGCACTCTAATTTACTGCTCTTTAATTGAGTTGGAGCTTTAATCGCTAGTGTTTTGCACTAATTATGTGTTGTATGCCTTGTAAGAGTGATTTTAATCTATGTAGATATTATAGAATGAATGCATGCTATTTTGGAGCTTTGAAGTCTGAGTAAAAGCCCAAGAATTAAGTTGGGATTGTGTTCGGGGATCAACGGATGATAGTGCACTTTAAGAACGAAACGAAGAATCGAGCAGGCATACTGCGCATTGCCTAGTAAAATGCACATAACTTTTCGTTCAAAAATCTATTTGGGCTCCACAATATATTATTGAAAAGATATTTAAAAGGGCTACAACTTTCATGCTTTACATTTCCCTATATTCCCAACTGATATCACCCAAGTGCGCAACCGTGAACTGGGCACGCACTGGGCGCACATGTGAGGCAGTGTATTGTGCAAAATACGTGACCAAGTGCGCGAGTAAGTCTCCAGGTGCGCAGCTGCGCATGTCCTCTCCGGGAAGTGTCCTATTTCCCTAAGAAAAGGACAGTTTCATCCGTTTTTGTTTTGGAGGCAGATTAAATACCCCAAAACACCATTTTATAACAACTTTTGACATACTTTAGACCGAAGAAAGCTAAGGAGAAGAGGGAGAAACAAGAGCACAAGGATTTCATCCTTCCTTCCTCACTCAAAATCCGAGTTTGGATTGTATTTATGTTTTCCTATACTTTTGTTTCATTTGTGAAGAACTTCTCCATGTCTACAAAGTAGTTACTTTTGGGTTTTGATGGATTTGGTGTATTGATGATTGTTTGTGGATTATAACTCTATCTGTATGTATTTGAACGCTTTTTGGAATATTTAATTGTTACATCTATATTCACTTGCTCTTGTAATCGAAAGAAGCATAACTTGTGATATCTTTGCACTATATTGTTGGTCGAGTTCATAGATTATTCTAAGTAATCAAAAGAGGCTAGTTGAATCACTCATTAAATCTAGTTAGGAGAATAACCGAAAGAGGTTTTCCTAAAGACCGATCCACTACGCATTTTTTCATATCTTCACATAGCTCATATTGTGAGGTTGAGACTTAATAGAGAGAGGAGTTTCTACTAAACAATTGTATTGATAAGTAAGTGCATTCGAGAGACTCACTTGAACATTATAAGTGAACTATCTAGAGTTAAATCCGAAATAATTATCTTGCACCTATCCTATCAAAATCATATTTCCCCCCATTGATATCTTCCTTTGTTTAGTCCTTGCTTCGATTTTCATTAGTCGATTAGCTTTAGATTCTTAGTTAAATTTTATTATTAATCATATAAATCTCAACTGTTGATCCTCCTAGATAGCAATCAAGTTATAAGCTACGAGAATATTATTTAAATCTAATCCCTGTGGACACGATATTATACTATACTATTTTTGACTAGCGAGCACAATTTAAGTGTGTGTTTTGCGCTCGTCATATTTCGAACTAACACTTGCAGGCAATCATCGAAGAACGATTCAATTTTTAGGACTGAAAGTACGTGTTGTACTCTTTTTTTCTTGAACCGATTTTGTCCCAAATGGGTTTTTCGGCAAGGTTTTTAATGAGGCAACAAGCAAATCATGCTAACTTAGAATTAAAGGCCGGGTACGAACCAATGACAAAGATCACAACAGCATTCGGGGCCTTTATTCGATCAGCCCTGAACACTGGGGCCATTACCCTCAAACAATAATTTTAACAAGGAAGGAAACTTTATGATTCAATGGTCTCGGCTCGATCGATAGGATTTACTGTAAGGGTCAAACGGTTATATGAATCGTGCCCGCATAGACTACTCGAGCCCTGGCACAAAACTTTTACACATGTGCGCCCACCGATAATCATGTTAATGATGTGTTGAGGTTTTTCTTACTCGTCCTGCTTGTTAGAATCCATATTACTCAAATGATTTTTTGCTCAGACGCTCAGGAATTATTGAAGATGACCGTTGTTGAATAATCTAGCTACTTCCTCTCTCAATTGTCGGAAATCCTCCGTTCTGTGGCTGTGAGTGTTGTGATATTTACACATCTGGTTAGGATCCCTCTGGGACGGATCAGATTGTAAAGGTCGAAGCCATTTGGTATCCTTGATGCGTCCGATAGCTGATACAATGTTGGCAATATCGATATTAAAGTTGTATTCCGATAACCTCGGTGTTTCTTTAGGCCCGGTGGGCCTATCGAAGTTGTTTTTGTTCATGAGTCCCTGGTTGTTATGACCTATGTCACTTTTCCTTTCATTTCTCATATAGTTATGCTCGGACCCGCTGCTTCTTCGGTCTCCATTATACGGCTGGTACCGATCCCTGTTTCATCTCGGTTCACGATCGATGTCTCTCTTGACTCTGTCGATGTTTCTGACGGGATAAACAGAACCCAAAGGGGCCTCGAGTTGATCATATTCCACTCTGATCTTCGATTGATACTGGTTATGCACGTCAGCCCAAGTAACAACCGGATATTCTACCATGTTTTTTTCAACTGCTGTGAAGCCACCGAACTTTAAATATTGAATCCTTGAGTGAAAGCTCGAACGGCCCAATCATCAGCAATCGGCGGTAAGTCTATCCTTTCCATATGAAATCGGGATACGAACTCTCTAAGCATCTCGTTATCTTTCTATTTTACTTTGAAAAGGTCTGACTTCGTGGTTTCGACCTTGATGGCACCAACGTGTGCTTTCACTAAAGAATATGCAAGTATAGCAAATAAGTCAATAGAATTATGAGGTAAGTTGTGATACCATATTATAGCTCCCTTTGACAAGGTCTCTCCAAATTGTTTCAGCTGAACAGACTCGATCGCATCGTCCTCCAAGTCGTTCCCTTTGTGGCACATGTATAAGAGGTTATATGCTCATTTGGGTCAGTCGTTCCGTTATACTTAGGTATCTCGGGCATACGGATTTTCGTAGGGATCGGCTTCGGAGCCGTGCTCGGAGGAAAAGGTTTTTGCACGAACTTTCAGGAATACAAGCCTTTCAATATCGGTGGTGCCCGTGGGATCTGGTCTACCCCGGAATTGTAGGTTTCCACCTTTTTGTCATTAGCTTTGATTTTTTTCTCCCTTGATTCTATTCATTTTGTCAATTCTTCGAGCATCTTTATGATCTCGGGGTTATCCCCCGATTCATGTTCATTCGACTTTTCTGCGACCGGTTCATCCCTACGGGTGACTTCCAGGGGTGGATCGGGTTCAACTCTGCTCGGTGCACGACTTTGGTTCTGTAACGGAGCTACCACCGCTTGTTGAGCCTGCCGCATTTCGAAAATCACCCGTAACCCGATTCCGTCCCCTCCAATATTTTATGTATTTTGAGTTGCCGATCGGGCTCCACCACAGACGCTATTCTTAGGGTCAGCTGGCAAGTTTGCGTCGATAGCCACATGTGAATTTGCGTCAATTGGGTCTGCGACCAGAATTTCGATAGGATCAGCGGGCGGTACCTCGTTACCGGGTGTTACATTGTTAGTTTTACCATGGTAACCAGACTCATTGTTAACATGTAGGGGTGCTGATTGAGAGTTTGACATTTTGTGTTTTAACCTGAAATGAGAGACACTTCAAAGAGCAATCGTAAAGTAGTGTGTGTTATGGAGATTTATATCAAATAATCACTACTATCCTTAGCCTCACGGTGGACGCCAAACTGTTTACCCTCAAAATCAGATAACAATTAAATTTGTACGTAGTTTTAAGGATACATGATCTAGCTTGATACAAAATGATAAATGAGATTGAAATTGAAGTAAACAATGGGAAAGCAAATACAAATCACTCAAGTTGAACGGTCTCAGCCTTAGAAGGTTAGCCGCTCTCGAGCCAAAAGCGCTTTTATTGATATCAGAACAGAATGATAAGAGAATGATAAGAGCTAAAAATAACAACATATTGCTTTGGGATGCGTGTTACAATCTATTTCACAAGTAATCAAACCCCCTTTATATAGTAGGGGAGTCCTACTTTAGGTACAATTTTATAAAAGGTAAAAATCTCTTGGTCTACTGATTTTTCGGTTCCTTATTGATACGTGCCGAGATTGCCGCCGTGATATCCGACCGGTTACGGATATTTTGGCCTTCCGTTATTTCGGTCTTTTGTTGGTTATACCGGCTATGTTTCCTCGAGCTTATTCAGGGTCAAGGTAGATTCCGGGTTCGTGGACTCAATGTTCTCGAGGACGGACATTCTGACCCCGTGTTCTGGTTCAATGAGACTCGGGGCCGATTTTCAACCCCTCGCGTTCCGAGCCCGATTTCGACCGTTTACAGTTTGATAATACTTATTTATTTATTATAATTATTATTTATATAAATACGATACCGCTTACAAAAAGTTATGCGTATGGTCCTACTTTTTGTTTTTATTTTTAATGATATAATTTATTGCGACCTAAATTTTTAACTTATTTTAATTTTTTTTCCTCAAATTTGATGTCTAACCAAATATAACATCACATAAGTTGAAATGGGAAGAGTAATCACATAAATTGAACAAGGAAAAGAGACCACGAAGAAACGGCGTAGAAACAAACGGCGTTATAATAGTAGGGGGCATCGGAGAAGGAATCTTCAGACGATAGCTTGAGGGGACAAATAGAATAAGTTTTAACGTGCCGCTTTTGGTTGCTGGTAAACTGTAAGACCAAAAGTGGGCCACCACAGAAACTCTCTTTCGTGAGTCATCACTCTTGCTCTTATCATAATATCATCATTTTGCCCACGGTTTCTTAATTGGTGATGTAAAAATATTTAAATTAGGCAGAATAATTAAAACTTTGTAAACTTGACACGTTTTATTTAGTATACACATAAATTTTGTGTTGCCTTAATTATCTATTGGACTTTAAGTATTTGTTATCATCTGCCTCCCTCAATGCCAATGTAGCAACAACAAACTCAGTATAATTCTATATAGTAGGATCTGAGGAGGGTAGTGTGTATGCATCCTTATCCTTATTTTGTGGAGATAGAAAGATTGTTTCCAATAGACTCTCGATTCAAAGAAGCATAAGCACCACATTAATGAAGAGAAAAACAAGCGGCGCAACATCGAGAAGCCATATAAAACTAACATAAATAACAACCATATAGTAAGATGATCGAAATGAAAGAAACAACATGTAATCATAGAAATATAATACCAACAAAATACGAAAGTACATACTAATACTACCGGTATGACAAGGAGAATACTAAACTAACTAACATACTACCCTAATCCTCGACCTCCACGTCTTTCTATTACGTGTCATGTCCTCGGTTGGCTGAAGCTGCGCCATGTCTTATATAATTACCTCTCCCAAATTCTTCTTCGGCCTACCTCTATCTCTCTTTAGGCCCTCTAATGTCAATCTCTCATACCTCATTACCGGAGCATCTATGCTCGTCCTCTTCACATGCCAAAACCATTTAAGTCTGACTTCCCGCATTTTGTCCTCAATAGGGGGCCACACTTACCTTGTCCCGAATAACTCTATTCTTAATCATATCTAACATTGTGTGCTCACACATCCATCTCAACATCCTCATCTTTATTACCTTCATCTTCTGGACATGGGAGCTTTTGACTACCCAACACTCAGCTCCATACAACATAGTCAGCCTAACCACCACTCATCCAAAACACTGGAAGCAAGTCTCCATTTCATCAATCCCGCCCCATATGATGTGTGACATCTTCATTGATCTTCCTATCTCGTTATATAATAAACCCAAGGTACTTAAAATTTCATCTCCTAGGGATAACTTGTGAATACATCATCACCTCCCTTTCGACTCCTTGGGTCCCTCCACTGAATTTACACACCAAATATTCTGTCTTAGTCCTACTCAACTTGAAACTTTTAGATTCCAGGGTCTCCCTCCACATCTCTAACCTCACGTTAACACCGCCTCGCGTCTCGTCTCGTTAATCAATACAATGTCATCTGTAAATAACATGCACCACGACACCTCTCCTTGAATGTGGCGCGTCAATACGTCTATTACCGGGGCAAACAAATAAGGACTGAGTGCCGACCCTTGGTGCAACCACATCATGGTCAGAAAGTGATCTGAGTCCCCTCCCACTATCCTCACCCAGGTCTTAGCTCCATCATACATGTCCTTAATCGCCCTAATGTAAGCAATAGGTACACCTCTATCCTCCAAACATCTCCACAGGACCTCCATTGGGACTTTAAATGTATGCCTTTATTCTAAGTCAATGAACACCATATGTAAGTCCCTCTTTTTCTCCCTATATTACTCCATCAATCTCCAAATAAGGTGAATGACTTCCGTAATCGAGCGCTCTCGCATAATTCTGAGTTGGTTGTCGAAAATAGACACACTCCTCCTCACCCTCAGCTCCACCACTTTCTCTTTCAGACTTTCATAGTATGGCTGAGCAACTTGATACCCTGATAGTTGTTGCAATTTTGGACATCATCCTTGTTCTTGTACAAAGAAGCTATTGTACTCCACATTCATTTTTCGGGCAGTTTTTTCGTCCTAAAAATGATAAAATAGATGGTGATGTAGCAAAGAACATAATACACTCTCTTTTAAGCACGCGAATATAAACAACAACAACAACCCAGTAAAATTCCATTAATGGGGTTTGGGGAGGGTAGTGTGTACGCAGACCTTACCCCTACCCCGAAGGAGTAGAGAGGCTGTTTCCGAAAGACCCTCGGCTAAAAAATAAAAGACAAAAGGACAAAAAAGGAGACAATATTAGTATCACAACAACACTCATAGGATAAATAGCAACACCATAAAATCCAGAAGAAAGATGTAAAGCAAAGGGAGACAATATTAGTAAATATTAGTATCGCCACAACAATCATAAGAAAAATAGGAACACCGTAAAATCTAGAGGAAAGCTGCAAAGCAAAAGCGATAGCTAGTAAATAGGACATACACTAAAAAGCGAAATAGTAAGCCACAACATTGCCACTAGCTATCTTAGACAAAACCCCTAAATAGCTAGTCCCACAATGGTACGAAGTAAGGCACTACTCAACTACCTACTAACCTACAACCCTAATACTCGACCTCCATATCTTCCTATCAAGTG
>AWOL01S0027534.1:81952-97586 GCA_000715115.1 Nicotiana otophora | reverse complement strand
GGGCGAATAAGAACGGACTGAGCGCAGAACCTTGGTGTAACCCCATTACAATCGGAAAATGCTCAAAGTCGCCTCCTACTGTCCTAAGCCGGGTCTTAGCCCCATCATACATGTCCTTAATCGCCATAATGTAGGGAACCGACACACCTTTTGCCTCCAGGCATCTCCAGAGAATTTCTCTAGGAACCTTGTCGTACGCTTTCTCTAGGTCAATAAACACCATGTGCAGATCCTTCTTCCTCTCTCTGTATAGTTCCACCAACCTTCTAACAAGGTGTATAGCTTCTGTAGTCGAACGACCCGGCATGAACCCGAACTGGTTGTCGGATACAGACACTGTCATCCTCACCCTCGCTTCAACCACCCTCTCCCACACTTTCATGGTATGACTCAATAATCTGATACCCCTACNTTGCCACTAGCTATCTTAGACAAAACCCCTAAATAGCTAGTCCCACAATGGTACGAAGTAAGGCGCTACTCAACTACCTACTAACCTACAACCCTAATACTCGACCTCCACATCTTCCTATCAAGGNCCCCTCAAAAATACTATTAAACAACCTAGTCAACCACTCCAAACCTGCTCTCCCCACACACTTTTAAAATTCCACCGTAATCTCGTCTGGACCGGTCGCTCTGCCCANCTCTCCCCAATACTTCTTAGGCCGCCCTCTACCTCTTCTCGTGCCATCCACAACCAGCTGCTCATACCTCCGTACCAGAGCATCTGGGTTTCTACTCTGAATATGTCCGAACCATCTAAGCCTCGCTTCCCGCATCTTGTCATCAATGGGAGCCACATGCACCTTCTGCCGAATATCATCATTCCTAATCTTATCTATCCTAGTGTGCTCGCACATCTACCGCGACATCCTCATTTCTGCTACTTTCATCTTCTGGATATGTGAGTTCGTAATGGGCCAACACTCAACTCCATACATCATGGCCGGTCTAACTACCGCTTTATAAAACTTACCTTTGATTATCGGTGGCACTCTCTTGTCACACAAGACTCCAGATGCTAACCTCCACTTCATCCATCCTACCCCAATACGGTGTGTGACATCCTCGTCGATCTCCCCTCCCCCCTGGATAACCGAACCAAGGTACTTGAAGCTGCCTCTACTCGGGATGGCCTGCGAATCAAGCCTCACATCCTCGTCCACTTCCTCTGGCTCAGCGCTAAACTTACACTCCAGGTACTCCGTCTTCGTCCTGCTCAACTTGAAACCCTTAGACTCAAGTGCTTGTCTCCAAACCTCCAGCCTCTCGTTAACACCGACTCGTGACTCATCAATCAGAACTATGTCATCGGCGAATAGCATGCACCATGGCACATCCCCTTGAATATGGTTTGTTAACGCGTCCATCACCAGGGCGAATAAGAACGGACTGAGTGCCGAACCTTGGTGTAACCCCATTACAACCGGAAAATGCTCAGAGTCGCCTCCTACTGTCCTAACCCGTGTCTTAGCCCCATCATACATGTCCTTAATCGCCATAATGTAGGGAACCGACACACCTTTAGCCTCCAGGCATCTCCAGAGAATTTCTCTAGGAACCTTGTCGTACGCTTTCTCTAGGTCAATAAACACCATGTGCAGATCCTTCTTCCTCTCTCTGTATAGTTCCACCAACCTTCTAACAAGGTGTATAGCTTCTGTAGTCGAACGACCCGGCATGAACCCGAACTGGTTGTCGGATACAGACACCGTCATCCTCACCCTCGCTTCAACCACCCTCTCCCACACTTTCATGGTATGACTCAGTAATTTGATACCCCTATAATTGTTACAACTCTGGATATCACCTTTGTTCTTATACAATGGAACCACCGTGCTCCACCTCCACTCATCCGGCATCCTCTTCCCCTCAAAAATACTATTAAACAACCTAGTCAACCACTCCAAACCTGCTCGCCCCACACACTTCCAAAATTCCACCGGAATCTCGTCTGGACCGGTCGCTCTGCCCCTACTCATCTTACGCATAGCTTCCACGACCTCCTCAACCTCGATACGCCTGCAGTACCCAAAGTCACGGTGACTCTCGGAATGCTCCAATTCGCCTAGCACAATATCCCGATCCCCTTCTTCATTCAGAAGTTTATGAAAGTAAGTCTGCCATCTCCTCTTAATCTGGGCATCTTCCATCAATACTCTACCATCTTCGTCCTTGATACATCTCACTTGGTCCAAATCCCGAGCCTTCCTCTCCCTCAACTTGGCCAGGCAGAATAACTTCTTCTCCCCACCTTTGTTCCCCAATTCCTCGTACATACGACCATAACCCGCAGTCTTAGCCTCTGTGACCGCCAGCTTAGCCTCCTTCCTAGCTGTCTTATACCTCTCCATGCACACTCGCCTATCCTTTTCACTTATGCTCCCCACTAACTTCAGGTACGCCGCCTTCTTTGCTTCAACTTTACCTTGGACCACTTCATTCCACCACCAGTCTCCTTTGTGCCCACCAGAGACGCCCATCGAGACCCCTAACACCTCTCTCGCAGCCTCCCTAATACAGTCTGCTGTCGTTGACCACATAATGCTCGCGTCACCACTGCTCTTCCAAGCTCCCATTCCACCACGCGAATATAAAGAAAAATAAAAAAAAAGCTTCGGAGTGAAATCTTTTCAATTATAATTGCCATGTACATATACATTAAAAGAAATGAAGAGTGATAAATTATTAGTTTATTTTTAAAATTACTTTCGACATATATGAAGAATAGGTCAATTTGATTTGATGAAGTTAAAAATTGGTATACCATAAATTTTTATCGTTCATATTGAAGCGGCAAGAACTCATTCAAGAACTCATTCATTATTAATTAAAAATATTAAGTTTAAATTTTGCAGATGTAATTGCATTTGGTAAGAGGCATTTTATTTTCGGTGTGAAATAATCTGACGCTAATCTAAATTAATCCGTTCCAAAGCAACAGATTAATAAAGCTCCAAAGTAATTGTCGGATATCGAATTAGAAACAAAACAAAAAAGTCAATTGGATTTGATGATGTTAAAAACTAGTACTCCTACATCATAATCTTACAAAAATTAAGTTAAGCTGGCGTTTGGCCATAGATTCTCAAATTTGTTCCGAAAAATCTGATTTGGGTGAAGTTTGGTTTGGAGATGAAAATGTGTTTGGACATTAATTTTCAAAACATATTTCTCAAATTTATTTTGGAAAAACATGAAACATGACTTATACCCATAAATTTTAAAAATTATCACAAATACCCAACAGTACCATTATCAATAACATTCATTATATTATCGCAAACCATAGTCTTGGACATAAATAAATTTGATACAAAATTATCATTTTTATAATGAACTACATGATACTATCAGGTGACCGAGAAAACGAAACAACATTGTTACAAAATAATAAATGGTGAGCTCTTTTATAAAATATAAAAGTTTGGGACAATGTTTAAAAAATACAATAGTGATATTTTGGCCCAAAATCGGCTATTGAGCGGATTTTAGGATTTTGCCTAAATATAATTAAAATCTATGGCCAAATAAATATTTGACAAATAAAACCCAAATTTATTTTAATAAAATTTATGGTGAAACGGTCCTAAAAATACCTCTTACCTTGTGAATAAAATATACGTAAAATCATCTGTCATATGAATAATAAAGTCTAAATTAAAAAGCAGGAAACGGCAAGTTCACGTTGCGTCGGCCAATAAGAAACAAAAGAGTAACATCACTGATTCCGCGTGAAAGCGTGAATCCAATGCCGACTTGAATTAAAGTTAATATATTGCACATGCTCATCCTCCTACACGTGGCATCATCTCAGAGCATTTGTTGGGAAAAAAAGAAGGCAATTGATTTCTCGTGACAGTGACGCTCTTTGTGTACTTCCCACATGTAATTTATTATTTTTGGCCTGCTTAGATCTACTAAATGTCTATTTGCTTAGCAGTGTAAACATGGAGACAAGGTGGGTTGCTCTGATGGTAAGCACCCTCCACTTCCAACCAAGAGGTTGTGAGTTCGAGTCACCCCAAGAGCAAGGTGGGGAGTTCTTGGAGGGAAGGATGCCGAGGGTCATTTGGAAACAGCCTCTCTACCCCAGGGTAGGGGTAAGGTCTGCGTACACACTACCCTCCCCAGACCCCACTAGTGGGATTATACTGGGTTGTTGTTGTTGTTGTTGTTGTTGTTGTAAACATGGAGACGTAATCAAAATTTTAAATTTATAGATTTGAGATCATAACCTTTTTAAATTATTAAGTTTTAAGTTAATAACTTATATATATTTAATAAAAATTATAAAAGAAAAATATGATTTGAACTAAAGTTGCTGAGTTGAGTTGGACGAATACGTAACCGATATTATAGCTCCGCAGGTAGGTTTATGTAATAATGAGATGGGACGGGATTTGGATATTTGAGGCAGCAAGTTATGGAATTGTGATGGACCAACTAATGCTTTAATCCACCACGTGATCTTTGTGTTGAATCTTTATCAGCTCACGGAATTTTTAAGGTTTTTCTTTTTAAGAAAAAATGTTTTGGAGGGAGAGAGGATCTAGGGAAAAGGAAAAGTGATAAGAAACTACGTACAATGCAAAGTAAATATATAGCACTACTCTCTTCCTTCCAATTCACTACTAGTCAATAGTCATATATATATATATATATAGTTAATCCAATATTAGTAGTAGTAGTTAACTTAAAAAATAATTTAAATTATATGCACCTATAGTATAAAGAGTTTTCTTCTAATCTAATATAGTATAAAGATAAGTGAAATTACACTGAGTTTGTTGTTATTGTTGATGTTATAAAGATTCTTTAATAACTTTATTTTAATGATTTTTCTTCCAAATCAACCTTCATTTTATTAAACAACCATTAAACCACGTGGGCGGAACCAAAGCTAAAAAATCAGTAGCTTTTGCTCATACTATATATATATATATATTAATATTTTTAAACATATTTATAAAATTAAACTGTGAACCTAGTTGTTACTGTATAGGAATATAAATTTAAAGTAGTTATAGGAATACATAAACTTTAAATATTGAATATACCTTTGTTAAATCAATAATTATTTCAACTTTTAGGCACGTTTCATATATTATTTGTGAACTTGTTTAAGGTATGAGGAGCTGAGCTAATTCGGGGTTATCGTTAAATAATCATATTATCTTTCTTCGCATGGTTAGAGAAATGATAGCGTTAATTATTTGGTATCTCTTATATATACTCCCACACTTTGCTTCTACCTTTAACAAATTTAACTAATGAATAGAACAAATTAAAATGAACTATGTACCTAAATACTAAATGTAAACTTTTAATATAGGCTGAATATATAAGTAGCCCTTTAAACTTGTCCAAGTTTTCTATTTAGACATTTAAACTAAGCCCATAATATATATTCAAATTGTACCTGTTGAACACAACACGCTGACATGGCAAATGTGTGATTCTTACACAAAACTAAGCGCGTGAAATAACTTTTGGCGAACTAGGACAGATAATTTCGCCGTAAGACATCAAATATCACGGGAAAGTGACTTTTCCGGCCATTTGTGTTCGTCTTCCTCCTCTTGTTCTTCCTTACTCAATTTTTCTGCCTTTTCTTTCAGCCATAGATTCGAATTATTTTTCTGCTTCACACAAAACTATTTCAGCCATAGATTCAAACTCATTTTTTAGCCATTTCTCACTCATCATTTTTTGCAAATTTTCAGCTATATTTCTGCCCTTTCTTAAAAATTGACGTCCGTGAATAGGTCTTGCATTTAGTTAATGAAGATCCTTTTGTTGCTGTTATAAGTGTTAATGGTAGTGTTTGCCACTTTACAAATTTGGATCCGACACGAAACCTCGATCTTAATTTTATCTCATTGTCGTCATTAACATGGAACTGGTTCTTGTCGTAGGCGATCTACATAAGGAATTTTACGACAGAACCCGAGCTCGAAATTGAGGAGAAGAATTCAAACTTGTACAAACCAAAAGCTAACTTTGATGGCAAAGAAAGAGAAATCTCCATTGATTGCAAGATTGGAGAAGATCCAAAAACACGGACAACAAAATGGTGTTGCAAATTATGCACTTGAAATGGAAATTTAGAGGCAATGGATATATACGTGAAGTACTTTTTCTGGTCAACTTCTCCTCTCTCTCTCTCCATTTTTATTTTTCAGCTCTTCACTTTTTTCTTTCTTTGCTTACGTGTCTTTTGTGTATCGATTCTTTTTGCCATATAACCCGCAATTGATACTCACGCACTAAACTTTACTCACTCGGTTCCCAATAAGTGACGATTTGTTTGGGCACACCTATTAAGAAAATATAAAATTCTAGACAAAAATAATTAGTACGATTAAATTACTTTTAATTAAATATTATAACATAATTAATGTGAGGAGTAAAAAACTTTTTAAAGATACGTACATAAGGGTAATTTTGGAAAAACAAATTGAATTTGTTCTTAATTATATAAATAGATATTTATTTGAGACCAAAATAAAAAATTAAATTAGTCACTTATTATACAGCGGAGAGGGAGTATACTTAAGTGTTCAATGGATAGTAAGCTTAATTTAAGTGTCAAAATAGAAAATTGGTACGTACAAGTTTAAGAGGCTGCCCATGTATTCAGCCTTTAAAATAAGTAAGAAAAGCTCTTCACGACTAAATAGAGTAATTGATTCCTTTAATAGTACTTCTTATGCATATTAAATGTTCTTTAAATAAAGTTAGAAATAGGTATAATAGCTGGGTACCTCGTGTCCCAACCCACATGCATGATAATTCAAGTATGTCACTCCATTTTGCGCCATGTAACATTTTTTGCTTTTCTAAAATCAAGTCTCATAATTTTGATTGTATATTTGATAGAATCTTTAAATTTTTAAAATAAAACTTAAAGATTAAAAAACGACGTAAAAAGTGTATAAGTTATAATAATAATTCAAAGAATTTAAAAGACACAACTCTTTTGACTCTCGAAATCCTAATATCTTTATATAAATTGGAACGAAAGGGAATATTAAATTAGCCTAAGTCAGTTTTAGCCGCGTTGAATAACATGATAACAAGAAAAGGAATCATAACAGGAGTGCTAGCTTATATATAAATAATTTAATGTGAGTAAATGTTGAATAATGAGCCCATGGCATGCTATACAGAAGAACAGGTTGTTAGTTCCCATTATCGACTAGTTAATTTAATTAAGGTTTGGGCACATTGAAAATGAAGATGAAGTTGTGGAAACTGATGTGCGTCAGGATGTTTCCTAGAAGATGTCTTTGGATAGGTTTGTCTAATTCAACGCCAAGTATTGTGGCGGGATAAAAGAACAAGAATAATAACTTTAATTATTATATTTTTAGACAAGAAATAATTTTAGTATTGGTTTTGTTGAGTCTGAAGTAGAAATGGTCGTGACTTTAATTGTATTTCATACAATTTTGAACCACAGAGGTTCTCTTAAATATTTGCAAAAAAATGTGCTAGTTGAGGCATGAACCTTTGACCTCTTGGAGCAAAATCAAGTATAAAACCAATGAACCAAGAAACAATTTATGTCAAGTAGTGTCATTTTTTTTTCTTTCTAATTATCCCTTTCCTTAGAGTATTAATATATATATTTAGTACAAAATTTCGACGAAGCGGTGTCGCGTGACACCTTTTCAATAAGCATGTATCCGTCTCTGGGTTGGTCAACCATCGTTCAACATGTCTGAATGATCTTGCATTTTAAAAAATTAAGTATTATATTTGGAGATTAGGGAAGGAAAATGGAAAGAGAGAAAATGTGAAAATTAACTCCACACATTTGTTATGTTAGAAAATACAATCGGTACCACTAAATTATAAGCCTTAGTTAAGAAATCTTACTTGACCGCAATTTTCAAAATCGTTATCCCATGCCTAACATTTTTGGTAGTTTTGAGTTCCACGGTACAATGAGTAATTAGTACGTAGCATAGTTATTTCAATACATTTTTTCTAACATAATCTTTTCTTTAAAAGGCAAAACAGCTTATAAGTAGTACACTAAGTACATTTATACTAATGAGATTAAGACATCATATAATTAAGTACAGAATACTTTCAAATGTGGCTTGTAGATCATTCAGTCCTTTTGTTTTGATAAAAGGTGAGTACTTAGTTAAAATATTTTCAGTGGGTTGTTTATATCTTTGTGCATATGGACGAAAAAATTATGATATTTGAATGCTCGAAATAGGTTGCAGATCTAGCCAGACTCCACTTGCACTTTTAGCCACAATTTGGAGGGATGTTTACACAAATAGCAATTAAACTCACTATTTACTTATCCTAGCCGATATACAAAAATTTTACACGTGGAATCGTCATTTTTTGCCTCCTTTCTTCACTATATATTTATATATATCTCGAAGGGACGGTCATTACGTTCTTTTTTGTCTATCTTTATAATACCCGGTCTCGGAGAGGGGCATATTTGAATACTGGGGGAGGGGGGATAGTATTTTGTATGAATAGTATAACGAATGATAAAATTGATCCTTTTCTAATAGTAACAGAGCATATTTAACCCTTTTAGTTTAAGTGGTTAAATGTGCTGCTATTTAAATTAAGTATAAAATGCATATCCATGAGAAAACGCATTTTTGGCAAGGGCAGAGCTAGGTGGACGGAAGGAGGTTCAGCCGAACTCTCTTTGCCGAAAATTACGCTGTCAATATTTTTTTCATGTACAATATTAGATGTTGAAACCCCTTATCTTTTTCACATGCTTATTTTTTATTTTTTGAATCCCCTTGGTGAAAAAATCCTGCTTCAGTCACTGATTTTAGAATCAATTTGCTCCCTGCTTACTCAATCATTGTCATCCTGTATACCAAGCAATTCATCTAAGGCATAAAAAATTGAAACAGTGCAAAAACTTCAAGCTGTTTACCACATTACATACAACTGAATGACTGTTGGAATTTTGGATACATAAGGATTCGTTCTTTTTATGTACAAAGAAAGGGAAAAAGGAAAGTTACAGGTATAGGAAAAGAAAATCTAGAAAATGACTAGGCAAGAAATAGTTGATTGAACATAGAATGTTGTAAGCACGTCGCCTCTCCATTCGAACTGTTCAATATAGACATAGAAAACAATGGTTGGCCACTGGGAAAATTGGCCCTGGAAACTGTTTCAGAAGTCGTAATCTATGTCCGATGCATTCTGAGAATCAGAACGTCGGATTAGATGTCCTTGCTCGTCGTATAGGTCAAGGTTTTCACAAGGGGCGGGGAAGACAGTACCTATAACACGACCTTGAACATAAGCACACTGGAATATGTGCTTCTTCTTGTATGTTATCCCAATCGACATATCTCTGAACGTAACGTTTTTCACTGGAATTTCTGAATTTCCATGGATACGAACAGGCACACGAACTCCCTCACCGTGTATTGACTCGTAGCTTATGTCCTCTAGTACTGGTACAGCTTTGGGATCAAACTCCCCATCAGGATGTTCATTGTAATCTGTTTTGATGACAATCCCCACCCTAACATTTTCAAATGTCAAATTCCTGTATGCTATGTGTCGTACGTATCCTCCTCTACCAGCTGCTGTTTTGATGCGAACAGCACGCCTTGAGTTCCAGACATGGAGGTTTTCCACAGTGACATTTGATACCCCACCGGACATCTCACTTCCTATCGATATGCCCGCACTGCCACATATTGATCAACCGGAGTGAGTGATAACGTAAATGGTGCAATTGTTGTCAGAAACATCCGCACGATGAAAAAAAAATATAAGTGCACAAGCCTATATGGAGACCTCACCTGACCATTGAACGAACTACAAGATTTCGGATGACTATATTTTTTGAAGGCCGTCCATACGAAATTCCATACTGATCCCAACCACTCTTTATTGCAATGGCATCATCACCAACACTGATGTAACAGTTCTCAATCAACATATCTTCACATGAATCTGTTCACGCCACACTAAAATATCAAGAGCTTACACTGAGAAAGAGGGGAATAAGTAAACAATAAAGAAGTGCATATAGTGTATCAAAGTCTTTTAGAATAATATCAATTGAAAAAACAGGTTAAACAAAACTAGCTTCAGATATTTTAGCTTGGTTATTATTGATTTGATTAACTAATCAGAAAGTTCCACAAGAAATCAATAAGATTTAGTCTAAAATATAATTATTCACAGCTGACCCCACTTATAACGCTGACTGATCCTTAACCTCAGTTATAGAAGTGGTTACTAGCTCAAGGTTTTCTATTCACCTGGATCTATGCCATCAGTATTTGGAGCATGAAAGATGGGTGCCAGAATTGTGACATTCTTGATTGTTACATTCTTGCAGTCGTATGGATGGAGCGTCCAAAATGGAGAATCGCGTAATGTTATATTAGAGATCACTATGTCACTAGACCACATAATCTGGACCAGCGGCCCTCTGGTGTTGTTAAGAAGCCTTTGCTTGTACTTCTTCCACCATGTTTGACCTTGCCCGTTAATGGTACCATTATGCCCTGTTACCAAGAATACATACACATAATCAGATCGATTTGGTTCGCTTCATACTTCTGAAAACATTTCAGAATAATTCACTCTTCAAAAATCTGTAAGTGCACGCAGTGAGTAAAGTACATGTATCATCATATCTTATTTCACTGCTGGAACCCGTTTCATTCCAATACTCAACAGTGGACTTAGTCACTAGCAATAATAATGATGACAGTATAACAAATATTAAAATAGAAATACATCACTATGTTCAACAACTTGAAACTATAGGAACTTTGCGTTGCAAGGTGGCTGTTTTGGGCTAAGTTACAGAGTCAGTATGATAGTTACAAACATTCAGAAACAAGTCCCAAACCTGTGATTACAACATCTCTGAGATTTTGGCCATGGATTAAACTTCCATAGCGTGGTCCAATATGCTCCCGCCCATATCCATATGAAGGCAAGGGAGGCATGAGAGGCCAGTACTTCTCATCCTGTTAAGCAACAGAGATACAAAGAGAAATACAGAAATATCATAAGTTCAGCAATTTAAATAAAAATAAAATTAGATATATGAAAAAGTTATCAGGCTATTTTTACTCATCTAATAAATGAAACTAATTGTAAAAGAACAGAAAATGCCACCATGTAGTTGCAATTCATCCATTAGGACTTGAATCCCTTTTGTTTAACTTTGCATAGCCATTAATCTGAGAAACTTCTCATGGATTATACTTTCCAAGAAAGCAGATATTACCCAGGTATGGACAAAATAAAAAGCTGGACATGTAATTTGGGATAGAGAAAGTAGGTATATCACTTCTAGAGAGGAAACGAAAGCCAGCAGTCTACACTGAACTAAGCAGGCTCAGCACATTTTTTAACATAGAATTCTCCCTACAAAACATTGTTAAGATTGCACCAATAAATAGATAGGATTAAGTAAAATAGTGGGCCAAACCAATGTGTTTCTAGCACATCTCTTGGTTAGTATGTATACAACAGTGTTGAAGAAACAATATGATCTGTCACCTTAGGTTGCAAGTACCTCATTCAGTTTTCCTACAACAAACTAAGGGTACTGATCCACAAACTCATTCCATAACCGTGTATTGAGTTGACATAAACAGGCCGGATTTACCCAAAGGCATTAGCCATGGCGTTAAAAAGGCAAATAGCTGCCTGCCTTTTAATAGTCTTTAAACTGATGCTATCTTTTCCTCGTAAAATAGATGTATCTAAGGATCTCCGCTGTACTAAAAATAATCAAGGTCGAGATAGACAAACTTATAGGAAGGTCAATGAGGCAGAAAACCATTTTGCAGGGGCTAAGGCCAATTTGTCTTTAAGATGTTTTGGAATCTTGTGCAGTTGTCTCTGTTTTCTTTTGTGTTTGTTTTTTAAAACAATAATAGAAAAAGATACACTCACAATAATCCCAATATCCAAATAATCGCGAATAAACAAAAAAAGAACAAGAACTAAACAAAAATAAACTGTTAAAGTGATCAGGGAACTTGACTCAATAGTGAGTTTAGTTGGAAAAAGTACATTCTGCTATAACATTGACACATAATGTCAAGCCTAAGGGCACATACTTGAGAAGCCATCTGCCTAACAACCTGATGCATGCCTTACCTCGATGATATATTGATATGAGAAACACCTTTCATCACCAACTACAATTTCCAGTTAGTTCAAAAATTAAACCTCCTTCAGAACCCTCCCCTCCTTACCAACAGGAGTTGAATATTTTCAGCAGCAATAACTGGAGGGGCCCGAGGAAATGAATAGAGGCGGCGCGGCACATGCATGCATCAACTAGAAATTGACGTTATCAAATCCTTTTAATTTAGACTTAGCAACGAAAAGACCACACCATATACCACCGATGAGTCAAAATACATACTCACCGTAGGCAAAAGCTGCAACTAAACTCGATTTCTTTAATCGCTTAATCCACTTATTTTGGAAACAGTCACAAGTAGACTAAGTAGTTAACAAAAGCTTAGCTTGATAGCAAGATCAAGTGATCTAGGACTCGAGCAAGAATGAGGAGAGCATGTACACATAGTCATTGCTATCAATCTCTAACTCGAAGCTTTAGCCGTTACATTAGTTCATCTCTTTAAAAACAACTACAAGATTGAATGTTTCTCCTCATTCTTGCCATGTCCCATTATATGTCAACCCATTTGATTCGATTAATTTGAGTTGTGCTGAAAATGTTCAAATAATACCCTTTCTATTCTAATTTACATTGTCCTTTCTGTCTGAAGGTGACTCAATATGCTTGACACCATTCAGTGATAATATAATTTTGTACAACTTTCACAAGATGCAAGGATCAAAATCATTTAACTAAACAAATTTAAGCTTTATTGTGATGTTTTCCCTGTTAAATGAACTTTCAACAATTGTGTTTATTTTTTGCCACTACTAACTGTGTAATATACAATCCAAATGATCATTTTAAACTCCAGCATAGTCAAGTGGTGTCTCATAAAATGGGACACAGAGAGCAGTTGAAAAGATAGTAGGTTAGGTAAGAAAACACCATATCATAATTTAAAATTGATTTATCAAATGAATTTAAATACTTGAAAATTCGGAATTTGTATAAAATAATGATATTATTAGTCTAGAGGCAAACAAAATTAAGTGATTTCTTCCTATTTATCTAAACTATAATGGTAGAGTTACATGGTATATGTATTGGTGGGAGGATACAGGTACCCAGTAGAATAGCCGAGGTGTCAAGCTGACTAGGCACCACTAATAATACAAATAAAAAAAATTTAAAATAGAGGATGTATTAAGATTTTCCTATTTAGAGAATAGTTCCTTTTTAAGGAAAGTAACAGGATAGAGAGTACTTCCAAGCGATATTCCCTACTCTTCTTTAAATTTAAACCAATTGTAAGACTTTTCATTAGTCACCTTCTTCCTTTCAAGTATGTAATCGGTTATGGGTAATTTAGAAATACAGGTTTGCTAAGGATTATGGGTTTTTGGACATCTTTTACAATAAATAAAAGAGTCTGCAGCTTTATTTTCCATTTGCATTTTCTTTATGATAAAAAATAAAATCCATTTGCATTTGGTTTTGATCACTGAACTTCAGATTTGCTGAAATTAGCCCCAATCTAGAGTTTAACCTTTGACCCGTCTAAGCTTCAACAGCATCTCAAGTATGTTATCTTCCTTTGTTCTTAAGCTAGTAGTTTTAGTTAGAGACAAAGAAACATGAATTTGTGACTGTAAGAGTTACCTATCAACCACAACAAGGACTGAAAATGAATTGGAAACAGAATAGAATCAAAAGTTGAAGAATATAAATACAAAGGTAGGATGTACATAGCAATGAATGTGGAAAGCATACCACAACTAGAAACTCTTTTGGTAACCGAGAAATCACCGAGGGCCAGCTGGCGCCCCCACAATTAGAAACTAGAGTTCCTATCAAGCATCATAAATGTTCTAATTCAATGTAATCAGCAAACAATGTTTTACATGTGTTTGGTTGATGTCGTTAGAGAAGGAGTCCGCGCTCAAATCCACTAAGAATAGCTTTATCCTAATTTTCCATCTACACCTCAAAACAAAAAAACTGCACTAATCCTCACCATCTTTTGTCACCCGAGAAATCGCAGAGCACCAATGGGCCACGGCCCATGGTTTGGGACTTGGCGGATGATGGGCCCGCCCCTCTACCCTTCTCCACTTAAATATTCTGTCTAAGGCATGATTCAAACCTGTGACGTGTCTAACCCACACATCCTTACAAATTATGATACACATTCACTATATATATCATACACAGTTATACAATGTCATCTCTCAGTTCTCAACAACCCCATAATACAAATCATGTGTAGCAAGCTAGTCTATCACTATAAGCAAAACTTCAGAGAGGAAATTATAAACAATCAGCAGCCAAATGAGAGTGAAGTAATAATACAAGAAAAAGTAAATAAAAAAGCTAACTTTTACTGTTCAGTATGCAAAGTTCAAACTTTTTAACATTAACAGATCAAGAATAATACTTACATCAATACCCAATATAACAGCACCTTCAGCAAGGAAGAGAGTCATATGACTGGTTAAATTAAACGGCGCCGTTAACCAATAGCCAGGTGGCACATTAAGCTGCCCACCACCTTTCTTACCAAGTTTAGAAATAGCCAAGACTGCCCTCTCAAACGCTGCCGTATTTAATGTAACGCCGTCACCAACCCCACCAAAGTCCGTTAAGTTAAACGCCATCGGCCGGAGCTTAGGCATCTGCCGTACCGGAAAATCCCGCCGGAAAAACAAGAGTCCGGTAGTAACATCCCTTTGCCAATATAAAACAGAAAATATAAAGGCGATCCAAAGAGCAGTGAAAAGGGTTTTTTGGTTGGAGAATAGTGGAGGGATCAATCGACGTGGGTGGTGGAATTGAGTCCACCGCCATGAAGACGACGGCGTTAGCGTTAGAGTCTCCACCATTATTGAATATTTAAGTTAGAAATGGGAGTAATGTTGTGTGCATGAAAATATAGTAGTACACGCAATAATGCTAACTGAAATATCAGAAAAAAAGGAAAGGATTTGGAAGGTGAAGTGCAGTGGTCAGAATCAGTGAGATTGTTAGGTAGATTGTGATGAAGTGGATTCAAAGGAAGAACAATGTTTTAAGATACAAAGAAGAAGGCTTTTAATTTCATTTCATTTAGTTTGATGAAACAGTTGGTGTCATGTTCATTTTGGTGCTCCTTGCCTTATCTACTGCCATGTGGCTTTACACTTCCCTAATGTTATGATTTAAATAACTTGTGTGTTGGGAATTATAATTCTTTTAATTTACTAGATTATCAATTAACATATGGCAAAAGAGAGAGCCAACAAAGGATCTTTTATGTATAATCCAACATAATCTCGAATGATATCATTTGTCTTTGGACTCTAAGGCCAATCTCTCTTCGCCCGAGGAAACCGCTTGGTTATCTTTTGGAGGCCTACATCCCATAGAAACAATCTCCTGAGGCTGTTCCTTGGCCCGTAAATCCTGACATAACGTTAGAATTCTAGCCCCTTTAAAATGGTATCTCACTAATAGCTCAGACCCCCCCCCCCCCCC
>AWOL01S0027534.1:47834-80490 GCA_000715115.1 Nicotiana otophora | reverse complement strand
AGAAGGAGGCCTTCTTCGCCTTCCATATAAACTGCACAAGAAAGCTCACAATTTGTATATATTCAGTAGATTTTTTAAGATAAGAATAAAATTTAAACAAAAAATTATTGGGTTCGACGAAACCTTAGCCGGACTCCGGCCTTAGTTAAAAAAGAATTTCACATTAGTAAATTTAAATTGTTTAATACGTCAACTGACTTATTTTAAGATTACTAATTTCATTTATTATGAATAATTTTATATAGTTACTTTTTAAGTGACATGATAGTATGTATAAATGCTAAATTTATAATCATGTCTCTTGGAGTAAATCTTTATATTTATTTATTTATTATTAGACTGTTATGAGTATTTCATTGTTCTTATGGAGTAAATTGCGAATCCATGGTAAATATGTGTCAGACTAGCATATGGAACTAGGGATGACAAACGTGACGGGGCGGGGCGATTGCGGGGACAAACCCGCATAAATCCGCAAAAATTTCAACTCGTCCCGCCCCACGTAGCATAATTTGTTGTTTCCATTATGGAACATAACCTATTTAATGACATTAGACATGTTATGTTCAAATTAATATTAATTAACTCAAAGATGTGTTCTAACTAACAACCGATCTAACATAAATAAATACAGAACGAATCTTTTTCTTTATTATTCCTTTTCATTTTGTTTTCCAAAGGGGAAGTTTCTAACTTTAATGTTGGTTTCTCATTTGACTTAAATATATAGAACTAAATGAGCCAAGGCTATTGTAACGTGTAAGGAAGCTTTATATATTAGTAGAAAAGCATGGTTAATCTACCAACAAATTAAGGTTGTCTAAAACCGAATTTAATATCCAGTATTAAGTATGGATCTCAAATTATAAATTAATCTTACAATTAAGCTATCGATTTCGTAACAGGATGCATCTTAGCGTGAATAAAACTTAAATTTCGGTAAGCAATAATGAATAATAAGAATTAAAATAGTTGAACTAGTCAATTGACCTGTACTTGCAATATAATACAAGGTTGTTGAACAACACCAGTAAGTTTATTTATGGGGTTGTTAGAATCAAGTTAGTAGTTAATTAGTGCGCGACTTATTTTGCTGATTGGGACTGTTTGCATTCTAAATCCAGAAGAATTAACCTAAATAATCGTTCACCCAATCGCTTAAACTTAAAATATCCGATGGATGTATAATATATGAATAATTCATGAATAATATGTATATAACTATGTATAATCTATGTACACTGGATAGAAATAATAAATAGTAATATAGCTGGCTATTTGTGTAAAAATCGCTTGTTTATAGATGTTAATTTCCCTTCTTCTATGGATAGAGCAATTTTGGGCTGGGCTTTTATGGTTAGGTGAGTAAAGTTCAGCCCATTGCAGATAAGCTTGGGTTTGTGCAAAACCCGAATCATAGTTTGCATAAATAGAAGGGATCTTCTATAAGGGGCTTTTACATCTATACCCGGTTTTGGGATCACAATTGAACCTATATCCACTTTGCAAAAAAGTTTGCAAGCGTACCCACTTTACGATCAACTTCAGAGTTATCGGGCTTGAAGTTAAAAAAAAATAGTCTGAAGTGAAAAAATTGCACTTAAGGTTAAATAGGTCTGAAGTGCAACTAATGGTTTCATGCACTTAAGAAAATTTGCACTTCAGATGCACTTAAGGCCCAAAAGTCTGAAGTGCAACAAACATTTTCATTCACTTAAGGCTAATAAGTCTAAAGTAAAAATTCGCACTTCAGATGCACTTAAAGTCAAATAGGTCTGAAGTGTAACCAATGATTTCATGCACTTAAGGCCAAAAAGTTTGAAGTGCAACAAACGCTTTCATTCACTTAAGACCAATAAGTCTGAAGTGAAAATTTACACTTCAGATGCACTTAAGGCCAAATAGGTTTGAAGTTTAACAAATGGTTTAATGCACTTAAGGCCAATAAGTCTGAAGTGCAACAAACGTTTTGCTACACTTAAAGGCCAATAAGTCTGAAGTGAAAAATTGCACTTCAGATGCACTTAAGGCCAAAAGGTCTGAAGTGCAACAAACGTTTTGCTACACTTAAAGGCCAATAAGTCTGAAGTAAAAAATTGCACTTCAGATGCATTTAAGGTCAAAAGGTCTGAAGTGCAACAAAACGTTTTGCTACACTTAAGGCTAATAAGTCTAAAGTGAAAAATTGCACTTCAGATGCACTTAAGGCCAAAAGGTCTGAAGTGCAACAAAACGTTTTGCTACACTTAAGGCCAATAAGTCTGAAGTGAAAATTTGCACTTCAGATACACTTAAGGCCAAAAGGTCTGAAGTGCAACCAACATTTTTATGCACTTAAGGCCAAAAGGTCTGAAGTGCAACCAACATTTTTATGCACTTAAGGCCAAATAGGCTTGAGGTGTAAATTGTCCAGAAACAAAAAATTGTTCTTCGAATTATAACAATTCAATATACGATTTAATACATAAATCTACTCCAAATGAGCTCAAATTTGAAACATAACCTCCAAATATCATCAGGATTTGTCAAAATACCAATAAATCTAATGAACCCATTTTGCAATTAAGAAAAAAGAAGAAGAAGAAATCCTAAGTAATAGTAAAAAATAAAGTGTCATAACAACTCGTCATTGTAAAACATCATAAACAACATTAAAATATGTTCACAACCACCATATAGAATCATTGTCACCCGAAGAAGAAGAAGAAGGAGGAGGAGGAGGAGGAGGAGGAGAAAAAGGCATGAAGTCGTTTAAAAAATAGATACAAGTTAAAACTTTTTTAAAAAGTGGGTATAAGTTAAATGTGAGCGACCAAACAAATAGTGCGCCCGTGCAATTTTTAACTCCTGTAAACAACTCTAAAGAGCATTTGACAGCCAATAATTGGTATTTGCACCTATAGCCTAAAAATATTGGCAACATCTAAATAGAACACTGTCTCTCTTTCTTTACATTTGTTTTTCAAACTCAATCTTTTCTCGAACAACCCCTCAATAACATAAAAAATTCCAGGTAGTTTTCTGTACCGAGAAAAAGGCACATTTTTTACACATTTTTCGATAATATATATCACAATATATATCATATATATCACTGTATGTCACGCATATCGATCCTACCCTTCTTTTTGTATTGTACATATTATACTTGATAAATACATTTTTTACTGACCATAAAAGAAGAAGAGAAATTTGTCTAATTTCCGAAACAATTATTTCTGATAAACCAAACAAATATAATTTTTCTATTAAAAGAAACATTTTTCTAAAACAATATTTGGGCGAAAACATCCATCAAATGTTTGATATATTACAATTTGACCCCTCAAGTTCTTATTTATTTTTAAGCTTTACCCAATTTAAAATCCAGTGGCTTCTACATTTGACAAGTAGCAGCACTTCACAACATTTACGTGGAACCTTTTCCTGATATTCATGCTCACACTTCAAATTTTGTCTCTATTGAGCTTCAAAATAGTAGTTGCTGAGAAAATCGTTGACAATGTATCGATCGGCGGTGAAGCGGTTACTGCCGGCAGTTTACCGTCGGCTTAACAGTCGGCCGGAACTTGCAATATCGCCTATTCGAACCCTAACAATAAACAATTCCACTCGATTTATGACTTCAGCTGCCACCGGAAACTTAACGGATCAGAACCCTATTCCGGCTAACCCTATTCCAGCTGACTATATGGCGTCGTCATCTTTCAAGGAAGAAGAAAGGACACATCATCATGAAAAATCGAGCTCCAGAACAAAACGACCTAAAGCTCATTACAAAGACGAAGAGGCGCGTGTGCTCAGCGCTTCTCTACCTCACGTGGTTCGTTACATTTAGTATCTCTCTGTTTCGCGGTGTGGATATGAATTATTGAATTATATTTGTGTATATTTATGTGATTAATTTGTTGTTGTCTGATGTGTTTTTGATTGAATTCGTTTTTGGGGATAATGTTGTTGATTTGGTGGAATTGGCTGAATAAATTGTTGTATTTGACCTTAAAGTTGGATGAATGCCTTGTAATTCTACTGCAAAACCTTTTTACTGTAGAAGTAGTTTCTGTAAGTATATTCAGTAATACTATTGGAAAAGAAAAATAGGTGGAAAATGAACCTCAATAAAAAGTTAATGGAGCTTCCGTGATATAAGGAAAATGATGCCTGTAATAGAAGGTTCACCTAAGTTCTAATATACATACAAAAAAAAAGAACAAAGAAACCGGATATTTGGATGTTCAAATGTGTTGGTATGGAGGAATATGTTTTCTTGAAAACTATTTTCTGGGGAAGATGTTTTACTTTGAGAAATCATATTTTGGGATTGTTTTCCTCTATTTGATTAGGTATAAAGGTCGGTGATACATGATTAACCCTACAAAGTGTATGGTAAGATATGATGGATAATGATTTAGTGGTATTTCTGAATATTAAAGGTTGACAACAAAGTCTGAGTGTTGATTAAAGTAAGTGATGTGGAGTAAGAATTGATATATTTGTAAAGGAAGTTGACTCTCCTAGAAGCGAAGGAAGTCATTTTCTCCCTTTTGGTGGAAATATTTTCATTGGGGAGACATTATTTTCTTACAATTTAGGGTAACCAAACACTGAAATGATCTCGTCAAGGAAAGTTCTTTTGAAAAATATTTTCCGTCATACAAACACACATCCCCCGTTCCATTTTGAATATATTGGGCTTGAAATTGGTGCTTGGTGACTTGTTTGCAGCTTCGGCTAGGATGGACTGAAACAGCCCTGATTTCAGGTGCAAGGGATGTTGGGGTGTCGCCTTCCATTGTTGGATCATTTCCTCGGAAAGAAGCTGCACTAGTGGAGGTAAATGATGGTTCGCCTACATCTACTCATAGTTCTAGATTCTTTAATGTGATTGGTCTTTTGCGGGCATTATAGAGCTCTAACATCTTTGGCTTTGCTAAAAATGTTGATATAAGCTTGTCTGCCTTTCAGTTGTTAATCTTTTCTTCTGGTTTTCCCCTTATTCTATCTGCACTTGTTTTGTCTGGTAATAAGTGTAAGTCAGAGAACTCCATTGAGGTAAATTATGCAAAGTAAAAAAAGTAATGATCGTGTTTCCGTGATAAAAGGGTTATTAATGATATATTCCTGCCAGCTTATTTTATGTAACTATATATGCCATACGTGCTTTGTATGATGAACATACCAAAGAATGAGCTAAATCCTAAGATATTGCTAATTTGCATAGTGTTTGCGAGAAGGGCTTAAAAGCTTACACGTTGCAGCCGCAAACCTCTAATGGTTTCCCTGTCTTTGTTTTTAACACAAATTACCATTGGCAAGGTGCTTAGTGCTCTGTCATTCAGCAATCAATCTTCGGCTTTTCTTGAATCAACATCATGTTGTAACTTACACTGATTTTTTTACCTGTATTAACAATAGCTTAGCTGATCTAGTTAGTATTTTTATTTTCTCTTTTTGTGGGAACCAATAAGTTAATCCTCTATTAACTTTTTATATTGAACTTCTTTTTCTCAGTATTTTATGGATGAGTGTCTCGAAAGACTCATCGATATCATTGAATCAGCGGAGGATCTGAAAAACTTGATACCTAGTGAGCGGGTGGCCAAGCTTGTCAGAATTCGCTTGGAAACACAGGCCCCGTACATATCAAAATGGGCCCAAGCTCTCAGTATACAGGTACTTCCTTAAAGTTTACATCTTTTCACTTTTCAGGCCCCTTTCCTTTTTGGTTTGTAGAAATTCAGACAACTTCTGATTGTAGGCTCAACCCTTGAATGTTCCTACAAGCTTCAAGCAGCGTGCAATGCTGGTTGATGAGATCTGGCATGCCGTTGGTGATGATGCCAGTGAAATTGATTGGTATGTGAAGCGCACTATCCTAGGTGGAATATACTCCACGACAGAACTATACATGCTGACAGATAGCTCTCCAGGTGTGTCATTTTAACTGTTATGTATTTTGTCTGATGCTCATTCTTCTCCTGTTATCCTTCAAATATTATGGTTCAAGTCTTACTAAAATTTTATGATCAATTAAAATTGAGCCCCTTTATAATCCTAACATGCCCCACCGTCAACAGTTCTTCCTGCTTCGCACTGTTTTATTGACATGGGACTATTTCATAGAGTTGGCTGGAAGCCTCTTAGGTTGTTAGTAACTATTCATACTTCGCTAAATCACTCTCTAAATATATGGGAAAAAAGCATTTTTTGATGTAAGAGGCATGACAACAGAATTATCTCTTGGGATAATAATCCAGCAAAAGATGTACTCTTGCTGGAGCCTTGGTTCATCAAACTGAAGTTGCCAATGTCACTTTTCCAACTCTCCTAACACTGTTAAGTGAAAAAACAGGACACTTGCTCCAAAAGGAGTATTCGGTACGAGGTCCTCTTTTGATGTGTTTATGTAACAACTTTGCTCTCACTTAGCAATGTATCTGTAGTTGCATGTTATTCGCTAGAAATTACTTTAGAGCGTGATTCCTCTGCCAGACATTATTTGTTGGATTAGGAATCTTTTGGTGAAAGGATATAAATATGAATGACTTAAGAATAGAAAGGGAGGTGGCACCTCATACCAGATATCCTAGGGAAATGGATTTCATATGGTTTTGGTGCTTTTTAAGAATCTAAGCTTCATGAAGCTCTTGACGCAACCATGCCTGCCATTATTTCCAAGTTGCTTTGCAGTCTTATAATTCATCTTCCCTCTGCTCTCCTTTCTTGTACCTCTCCTCTACCACTTCTAATCCTGAAGTATAATCCAATGGGCAATCTGCTTTGCCTACTCTTTGGTTTTAGAGGCACAGTTGAAGCTTAACTGCCTCCAACCCCTCTGATAATTAGTTGGGCAGCTAATATAGCAAACAAAACTTCCTTTGCGAGCAGCATCTATTGGAATATTCTTCCACTTTCACCAATAATTTCCATGTATTCAGAAAGGTCTCTTCTCTGCTCTCTCTAGAAGGTTTTGTTCGTTTTGTTTGCTTAGCATCTGTCTTATATTTCTCGGCTTTATTGTTTATCTGTTGACAGATTTTCGTGATACATGGGCATTCTTGGATGCACGAATCAAAGATGCATTTGATCTGAAAAAGACTGCTCAAGAGGTATTTTGCTGCTAATGTGATTATTTTTGTTTCAACTACCCCTAAAAAGAGGCGACTAGGATTCTATCTTGCACTTCAAAGTTTTGGTTGAGAACAAATCTGCAATTTTGCAGGCACAACGTTTGGCTGAAGCAGTTGGGGCAGGAATGGGAGGCTCTTTGCAAGGTTTTATGCAGAGGGTATTCACGCGTTGAATACAGTTTGCACAGTGGCTAATATGATTCTATGTGCGTGGTGGTTCACAAAAGAAAAATCACAATTTGTGTCTATCAGCAGACTGCAGAGCTGCTAATTTGAATTTGCTGAATACCATGCAGTCGACTTGCCATTTTGGCCACAGCATGTGCTTATACACGTTGATACTGCTTATTTCTGGCAAAATGAGAATATTGTACAAGTAGAAAGCTGTTTCATTTGTTTATTTGCTGTCCGAGCGAACACCTAAACTAAACGGGTGATTTTTTATCCCCTAAACTTATTTGGAGTGAATTATTTTCCCCCTTGAAATACTAATACTAGTCTCACAATATGAGGTGTTTTACATACGTGCCACATCAAAATCATGTCAGCGCCACGTCAGATTTCTTTTATTTTTGGTATTTCCTATTTTTCTTTTTTCTTGCTCATAGTTTTACACTAATAATTTTAATTAACCATTAAGATTTGTTTCATCTCTCAGTCACCAACCAGAGAGACAAGAGAGCACCAAGGGAGAACAAAGATTTGTCTTTTTTGTTGGTTCAATAGTATCTCACGAAAGATTCACCATTGTTCCCTTTTAACTTTATTTTTCAAATACAAATCTATTACCACTGGTAAATCACCCTTCTCCGTCCAAAGAACCCACTTAACTCTTTGTTCATGTTGGATTATTCTACGTGCAATTATATTTGCAAAGTCTTGGGTTGTGTTCAATTCTCAAGAAAAATACTGTATATTCCGGCGAAGATGAGAGATTGAAGGATGCTTTTAATTGGGGTGAACTGTTGTTGGGGTGATTTTATTGGTTTTGGGGGAAGAAAAATAATAACTTTTTTTTATTTTTTATTATATAGAAAAGCGAAGATGGTCGACCATCTTAGGGCATTTTTGACTTTTCATAACTTTTAACAGATGTGTCCTTTATTAACTAACCACCTCATCCAATTCTATATCGGTCTTCTTCGTCTAGAATTTTCCCTTGGTCTACTTTATTCCTTGTCTTCTCTGTTGGGTCTCACTCTCACAGTGTTCAGGTTAGTATTTCACTGCAAATTACTCTCTTCTTTATTCTTCCTTTTTGTTGTTTGTTGCTCTGGAGTATTGCCTATTTTTTTCCCCTTTGTTTGTTATGCATATTTCGTGCGTATTTGTCATTTTGCTTCATTTACGAATGCAGGTTCCTTTTTGTTTTTCTTCTTTGGGAATATGTGCTTCTATGAGTTTTATGATTTTGACTTAGGATTTTATATTTGTGATTTTACCATAGAGTCCATTTTCTAATTTGTGGTTGTGATTGTTGAATCTGATTTCCTATAAGTTTTTTCCCTAATGAATTGAAGGATTAGGAGTTCTATTAGTTTGCTTTATTTTTCTAAATAAAAATAAGAGCATCTCTCTTTATTTATTATCAGTAACTCCAGATCAATTGTATTGAGCAACAAGAGAAAGCATTTTTCTTTCAAGTTTCGTTGCGCGAAGGAATAAAAAATGATTGCCGTGTACATTTTGCAAGACCGATATTTCTTCAGTGCATATTCTGAAATTGTTTGCCAATCATTATATATGCTCATCTCGGTATAGCATTGTGCGCCGTTGGTTAAACAATTAAATTAACTGGAGCTGAACCTGCTTTCAGGAGTATTGGTTATACATTTGTCCTAGCAACCACTTGAAGCTGTGCAACTCTTTCATTGATCATGGTCCATTTTCTCACTTTACTGAGAACAATAACAATTATATCTCAATCCCCAAACAAGTCTTCTCTTTGATTGAGAAATTGCTGCAGTTCAAGGGACTTAAGGGCTGAAGGATGAATGGAATTTTCAGGGAAACAAATGTTATATTTGCTTGTTTTGAACTCTATGCAATACCCTTCTATTTAATTTGCTTTATATTTTGTGGATCAGAACTAATTGAAGATCTTCTTTGTTAACTAAATTTTGCATCTGAGATGGATCTTTCAATCTAAAAAAGCCCCCAAAAAATGAGGAATTCACGTGTCAAAGAGAAATATATGTGCAAGCACATAAAAGATCATTAATAATTCATTAATATATGTACATCCAAAAGGATCTTAATATTTAGTAGTAGTTGTTTAGTGATTGAACATTGATTTGAGATTTGTGAGAATTTGGTGACATGTCGTGAATAACAATTGTAGAACCTAACTTATAGAAAAATATATAATTAAAATAAATGTCTATAGAAGCTAAATAAAAGGGACAAAAATATCTCAATGTATGACGTTGACAACTGCTGATAGCACTGAAATAACTATTAGCTTCATGGTCTTCATCTTAAATCCATACCTTGATTACTATAGTTTCATTACTCTATATTTGCATTAGTGTTTTTGCTTCAAGTTTTACCTTTTCTATTAGAGTGAAGATAATTCTGGCTTACCTAGAGGCAAAATATAGATATGCATCTTGAACTGAGCTGTCCATTTGGTTATCTTTCCACCCTTTGCTTACTTCTGTGAATAGCAAGAATGCATTATTAACATATTATGTATCAGTTATCTTAACTTTCATGACTGATGTATGGATAACTTCGTGCTGCATTTTAATACAAGCATCTCATTTTACTCTGTTTGCTTATCTTAACTTTCATGACTGCTGTATGGATAACTTCGTGCTGCATTTTAATATAAGTATCTCATTTTACTCTATTTGCCTCATAAAAGTAAAAAAAAAAAAGAAAAAAAAGAGAGCAAGTATTGCACTTTCTTATTAATCATGTTTCAATGTTGTTCTACTCCATTTGCCTCATAAAAGTAAAAAGGATTTAAGTGAAATAATTTCAGGTATGATAAATAGGTGACTCCCTCAAAGAACTCTCATGTGCTAGAAAATTGCAGAGTGTGATTTTTTCTTCCTAGATGTGCACTTTAACTTGATTAAGCTAAGAATTTGTCTTAATTACTAAGATAAGTTTTAATACTGGAGTATTTGTATAGAGTATATTTCCCTCAATATTAGTTATGTGGAACAGAAAACAAGCATCTCTAAACTACTAATAAAAGCATGTCTTATTTTGGAACTACAATCTGTTAATTTAAGATTTTTTTTCACTTAAGATCTCAAAAACGTTGTCTTAGCCTCTTTCTCCTTTCCTAATATTGACTTTCCCATTTATATGCCTAGAATTTGTGTTAGTGTCAGTTGAAGATGACACGACTTATTCTACTAGTAGGACCTCAATTCTCTTTCAAAATTTTAGATATTTCTAACTGCTCAAATTCTGATTTAGCCTTAGTTTAGGAGGACATTATTAGAAGAAATGGTACAATCTTTTTGGTACAACATCGGATTCTACTTGCATACATCTTGATCTAGGCCTCATTATGGTCATTTCTGGTATTACTTACAGTTTCTGAGATAGCGGTAATGTTGGGGATGCATTAATCGATCATGTTGTGCAAACAATATTAGATTTCTCATAGGACACTTAAAAAAGAAGTAGGATAGACTCACTTTGCGCAGTGAATGCAGCCGATACAAGCTTAAGTTTGTCATTTATATGGACATGCCAACTCTTACTTCTCTTGCCCAAAGTTGATGCATCATGGGTTTCCGCTGATACACTAGCTCTTGTCATTCAGGGAATGACCAGACCTCAACAACACGCAGCAAAGAAACAAAATTGCTTCTCATTCTCATATTTGATGATTAATTGTCTAGGCTGCTACTTTTAGGTGCTACATTTAGAACCACTTTATTTTATTTTTAATAATTGCAAGGATTGGATCAATACATATACTTCTTCCGGTAAATCTATGTGTTGGAATTTGAAATTTTACCATTGCAGTGTTCAGGTAAATCTTGTACCTTCTCAATGTTTAAGAAATTTTTGGTTTCAATTTGTGAAATGAAACTTAAGATTTTTGTTAGTTTCTTTTGAAAACAAAATAGAAGTAGCTCTCTCACTTTTATTGTACTAAAGGAAAATGAAAGTTCAATTTTTAGTAGGTGCTATGGTAGGGTAATTGGTACAAGCTCATACTTAGAATTATAACACGCAAAAGAGCAACATCTTAGAAAAAATCTGCAGCTTCTTTTGCATTACAGGAAGATTAATGGTTGACTCTTCAACTTTGGCTTACTAATCTATAGAATTTATCAGCATTTTTACTCAGATTGATCTGGACTTACATAATTTCTATGTTAGTTATTTTGATAAATTCTAATTTAATTCTCCTTGTTAAGGTAGAATTGAAGATTGAGAGAACCCAATATGCTTCTTTAAGGAAATTGATACGCGAAAAGCGGTATGCTTTACACATTTGCTTCCAGACATCACTCCCACGCGTCTTTGGTTCTGCTTGTCGGTTGTGCTGCGTGAGCCTCCAGATGCCTCCAAGCAAGTGAAGGCTTTTGGGGCAATTGCTGCGCTTGAAAGAAACTAGAAAATGTCTACACAAATAATTGTATATATCTATTTAGTGAAACTTTCTCCTTTGTTTTAGTTTTATAATGTAACTTCTTTTGATTCTTGAGGGCAAATACAAAGGAGAAAATATTTACCAGTAGTGCAAAGTTCTTGCAATACACTATACGCTTGACAATTGGGATATGAAATTTTGTTCGTCTCTGATGTAAATAACTACATACAGTTTCGCAACACCTTTTTATTTTTTCGATAGGTCAGTACCATTTTGTCGGGCTGGTGCTTAGCATGGGCATGCTTCGTCTAGTTTATATAGAAAAGCCAAGTGTGGTCGACCAATGGCATAACTGTAATTTGAGTTCAAGGCTAAAATTATAATTTCAATTAACAACTCAACACAATTCTAAACGCAGATTCTTCCAAGCCACAACAAGAAATGTTGGTTTTCTCTGGTTCTCAATTTGTCCTCTCAAATAATATTTTTTTTCATTTCTCTTCATCTTCGCAGTTGGGTGTTGCAACTTTCAGGTCTGTTCCTCTCTCAATTTTTGCCCAAATCTTGTTCTTTTTTTCATTAATTTCTATTAGGGCTTTATTTTCCTATCCGATTTGCTTTTTGTAATTAGAGAGTTTGTGTGAGGTATACGAGTTTAGGGTAAAACTTGGAGTTATTTGCCGACGATAATGGTGGTCCTTTACCATGTAATTGCTGCTCTTGAAGGTTGAATCTCTGGGAACAAGCAGAACAAGCATTATGATTGATTATAGAGAGGTAATATATTTTTTAGAGTATTTTTCATTTTTAGTTCACATGCTTCTTCACTGTCTTTGTCATGAGCGCTTTATGGGAGATAATTGGGGTTGTTTTGCTCTAATTTTCTCATTATGATCATATATGTGACACAATGCACAAATTCGAGAAAGTTAAAATTGTATTGATCCTATATTTTCTCTCAATTCTTAGGGATAAAATTATTCATGTTGATTTTGTGCAGAGATGAGATCTCATAGTCAGGGATATTATATTTTTTTTTCTTTGTATATTTTTTTTCACGCTTCTGCTTATTCAGGGGATGCGCGTGTCTTGCTCCCTTTTTTTATTTGTTCTTCAGGAAACCTAGGGATAAAAAATAATTAGAAAATTATTGAATTTTGGTTCCAATTTTCTTTTACCGAATTCCGATGGATTAGCTTTGTAGTGAAGATCATGTCGTTGCTTTCTAAATATTGTTCTAAACACATTCTTTTAGAGTAACACACTTTATTAATAGAATTAGATCATCTATCACTGATCCACGAGAGAATTTCGATGATCTAATGGTTTTCAATTAATGAATACGTGTTTTAAAATTTATAAACAATTACTAAACTAAACGATATCTTCTGGTTCCCTTTTTGGTTTCCAGCGATAGAACATGTGTTGGGTTAACTAATGTATCTTTGGTTATGTATAAGACAACATTGTACATACTAGGAAGGTCCACTTGACTAATTATGTGGAGTTTTGAAAGATATTCTGCAATCTATTATCTATATAATCTTATGTTGATTTGCATTGTATTTTATTTCTCTTGGTGGTGGAAGCATTTAAGCTATAGTAAATAGAGTGTTTTTTATTGTAATTTGAATGAGTCACTTATTTAAATAATTTCTTATAAATATGTTAAATTTAACAGAGCATTGCTAGTCGAATGATATGATTTATCCTTTGATAGAGAAATATGCTTACATCAGGTAATTGCTTCTCCATATTTTTTCAGTAAGATCATGTGATTGATAGCGAACAAACTTAGCTGAATATTAAAATCTTTGCATAAACATGAGTAATTCTGGATAAAGTACTTTTCCTTTTACTGCTCGTATAATGACTATTAAATTATAAAAATTTTATTTGGCTTAAAATTCACTTCCTTTGAAAATTAATAGTTCTACTATTTTACCCTATTATGTGTTTTACAAGACTTATGACTACTGAAAACAAAAAAAAGAATTCGAATTGTGTTAAATGTGTTGAACTTAAAAACACATCCTCTCTGATTATCATTATTCAACTGCCTTATTTTAGAGACAAGTATAAAAACAATCATTTGATATTTTTCTCCTTTCGTATTCTTTTCTATTTCTCCCTTTGCAGAAACTTTAAAGATGCTTAAATATCTATTTGAGGAAAAGGAAAGGAGCGGTGATACAAATAGCCTCTTAATATTAACAACAAATCTCCATAATGAACTTTATAAAACTTCTACTATGTAAAATTTTAATAATTAAATATTTTTAATGAACACACAAGTTCATGCGAGAAGTGTTCATTTTGGGAAAGAAATTTTTGTCACCATTTTTTACTTATTGAGACTGCTCTTTGATTCTTTGAAGCAATAGTCAAGCTTCACTTTTATTTGTAATTTTTCCTCCCATCCGCCAAAAGAAGAAAATTAGAAAGATGCCAATGACCTTTTTGATAATGATCCCCCCTTTTTTTTTACTAATAATCAACTAATAATTAGTCAAGTATATTGTATTGCTATATTTGATTGATCTTAACTTTTTTGCCCAATTTTAAAGCTCTTTAGATATTCGTCTATCAATGGCAATTAAACTTATCCATTACTTAGTTTGGAATAGTTCTATGAACTATATTCACAACTCTGTACTTCACAGAGTGTGAATGGAGCATTCACTTTCATTCCAAGTGATGAACGTTGTAACATAATCCAGACCAGGCTCTTGTCTTGATTAGATTGGTCACCTTTGTTTTGTTATCAATTTACTCCAATTTGCTAAAGAATAAAAAATTATGCCCAAATGCTAATATGGTTTATAGCTCATAAGCTATTCATCAAGAATATGGTTATTCATGTATTATTATCATTTTAACATATGATTGGCATGGATGTCCGTTTTAGGAATATCAATGTTGGTGTTATTACCTATATATTCATGTCGTGAAATAGAGTTCCATTTAGCTAGATATTGAATCAGCACATGCTATCTTTTCCTATTCTTTCTTATTGTTCTTCACCTAACAGTTTTTCATATAATTTTCTTGGAATATACTTTATATTTGTATTTCATGTACATGTTTTATCTGAAAGTACAAATGGTGGATTGATTTGCCATCTTCACATATTTGGTAGAGACTAATTCACTTTGCCACTTAGTTAGTGCTTGATAGTTTGGTTTGTTCTACTTTTAGTTCAATACATGAAACACTCGAGGATGATAGGATGTGTATTTGTAAATGAAATGTGCAATTACATTCATATATATTCTATCTTTTAACATATATAATGTACTATGAACGTGTTGCTGTGTGACTACTTTTGACGTTTTTCTTTTTTGGCAGGTTAAACTACCCAAAATTTTCTTGCCATGGTTGCAGATGACTAAAGCCTCTCCTCCATCACTTAAATTGGTAATGGCAATGAACTATATATCTTGATACCTCTTTTAATTCATTCGATCTCTCAACAGACTGTTACCTATATATTTATGTTTATCTTTCTTGAAACAACCAGTGTTGAGTGTGCCTATATTGTGCTTAGTTTTATTTATTTCATTATAAGTTATAGTTATCCACATGCTTCAATTGATTCTAACATGCCAGTAGAAAGAGTTCTTTTATAATGTATGTTGTCTTTATTTTTCCTTTTTTGCAAGCTATTTATTTAATTATTAATTTCAAATTAGTTTTATTTCAATCAAAACCTTGATGTGTTATGTTGTAATGATGTGTTTTTTTATGATTACATTTGTGCATGTCCAATGTCTTGATTATAAGAAATTTAATTTATTTAGGGGCTAGATTTTATCTCTATCATACCATTTCGCTGATGGATGATTAATGCATTACTTCTTTGTCAGTTTTTCTTAAGTAATGAACTTTAAATTAAATGGCTAATAAAGAAGTTATTGCTTTGCAGGAGGCTTCTGGTGTTTTTATCGTACTACAAATTTTTAAAAATCTTCTAAAGTTATGACATTCTTACCCGGCTCAACCAGTTCAAGCAAGGCATTTATAAAGACCAAGTAACAATCAAAGCATAGAATTTGGACAAAGATGTATGAGGGAGTTGAATCACCTATTTATATGTTCTTATCTATGGTATCTTAGTCATGCAGTTATTGTAGCTACTACTAACAGAAAATGTTTCAGCAACCAAGTCATCAACAAGTAGTGCCTTTTGACCGTCATTTTGTATGGTTATTTTGTGGATGTAATTTCAATGAAGGACGAGATTCATTGTTCCTGAATGCGCGTTCTGAATATATGTGTTTCAAGTAGTAGGTAGTCTTTTATATTTGTTACTATTTATTAAAGATGGAACTTGTACTTTTGTGTTTGTGAAATCATGGTTGTTCTAAGGTATGTGTTCCTATTTAAGGTTTAAATAATAGATTCTCTAAAGATTAGAAGCAATCCTTAAACTATATCAGCATTCTAAATGTCGGGCCCGTGCTACTCATCTAGTATCTTCTATAAATGGAAAGATATTAAAGAAAAGAAGTAGGAAAAAAAGAAGAAGAAAGAAAATGAAAACTGATGTGAAGAAGAAAGAGGGAGAAGGAGAAAGAAGGGGTGGTTGCAGAGATATGAAGGAGAGAAAGAAAGGGGTCCACTTTTTTATATTTTTATTATGTTACGCGTTTAATTTTTATTTTATTTTTATTTTTTTGCCACATAAGCTATTAAGGTGGAATAAAATTCACTCACAATGTGTTTAGGAGGGGGGTTAAAAAATCACCCATTTAGTCGATAGAGAAAGATCAATTATAGAAGACTAATGACAAATGTGTATTTGCAGTATTACTTGGATGAAATGTCTAAGGGATGTATGATGATTTCAGTCTCTCTTAATATAAAGTTGAGTCTTCTATGCTAAGGTGGGGTTATCATATGGTCTAAATTCTAATAGCTGTTACCTAGAGGATATAGTGACCTCTATTTCTAATATTGAAATTACAACAACAACAACATACCCAGTATTATCCCACACCGTGGGGTCCGGGGAGGGTAGTGTGTACGCAGACCTTATCCCTACCTTGAGAGGATAGAGAGACTGCTTCAAATATTGAAATTACCCGCTAGCAAATACAAGTCTATAGTAGCAGAAGTCTAACGATAATAAAAACGCTTCGGACCAACATAAACTACATTAGGTTAAAATGAAATTCAGCGAAATAAATGAACTAAATCAGCACTAACATAGATCTAATGGTCCAGTCTATCTTCATTAGAATCTCGTTTTTCTTTAATAACTGAGGAGAAACCGGGGGCGGAGCTAGCATTCTGGCTACGGGTTCGGTGAACCCAATAGTTTTGGTTTAAACCCTATATTTGTCTTGAAAAATTCATTAATTAGTTATAAATCAATAATTTAAAACTCAGTAACTTAGAAAATCGAACTTATAAGCTTGAAATTCTAGCTCCACCTCTGGGAGAAACAGTTAATTGGAATGGGAATAATTGACATCAGGTAGGTTGGAATGCCATCTAAAACAGACTTAATCAGAGTAATCTTCTACCAAAGGATAAATACTACTACTTCCGAGGGGATAAAAGATAAGAAATGCAATATTTGCTCTCATTTTTTTTATAAGTAGCATATTTAATAACATTAACTAGTCAAAATTCATAATGTGTTCTTTAAGGCACCAAAACTAAGTCCTTGTTCACATTAAAATAACTACACGGACATTGCACGATAAACATTTTTAAATCCCTAGCACCAAAAGGAAATTGAAAAAGAGAAAAACACTAATTCAGATGAAATTTTGAAGTTTGAATGTAGACAACAACAAACCCAGTATAATTCCGCAAGTGGAGTTTGGGGAGTGTACTGTGTACGCAGACCTTACCCCTACCTGGGGAAGATAAGAAGATTGAATGTGGACAACAACAACAAAAAGAAACCCAGTATAATCCTTCAAGTGGAGTTTGGGGAGGGTAGTGAAGACCTTACCCCTACCCGGTGAAGGTAGGAAGTTTGAATGAGGACATCCACAATAATTTTCTCCAGGAGAGAAGGAAACTTGCATCACACTGATAATGATGCAGAGATTACATACATGCACACAGTTTATTGGCTTGGTGGTGGAACTAATTTGGCTATCATGGGTAGAATAAGCAAGTCATGAGGAAAGATCATATGATAAAATTTGTAATGATCTCCAATGCTAACAGCAAGGTATATCCATATGATTATTCTCATAACAACAAAGAAGAATCAGTAAAAATAAATGAATTACATACAAAAGTATGGTTTCACATGTAGGTTACAACTGAATCACCAGTAGTCGCCACAAGAACAAGTGCCATCCTTGAATCGATGAAATCTGCTGGCATCCCTAACAACAATTTCTCGTTTAGCAATCATGGCTATCAACTTAATTGCATTGTGGCAATCGTTGCAGATCCTATGGCTCTGAACAAGTTGCAGTGAGGTTGAACTGGATGTGCTTATGAGCCCAAAAGATATTGCCAACTTCTCACTGTGATAATGAGGCAATTTTTGTTCCCGTTCATCTACATCGGGAAGTAAGGTTTTTCCCTCTGTAATATAGCCATGCTTGGAAATCTCCAGCATAAGCTCATCCAATTTTTGATATATCTCCTTGGTTTGCACATGGCACTTATCTCCGGACAGGAAAACATGTGGCTGCTTCTTTATTTCTATCCATGTGCATGCCGGCTTTATTCTCAGACCTTTTCTCTTCAATGTTTGAACAACTGCAGCAGCTTCATCTTGCTTCCCGGAGCTGTTGTATATATTCAAAAGCATCACATAATTGCTAAGTTTTTCTGGTTCCATACCGTAAAGTTTCTCAGCTGCAAATTTTCCTAGCTCAAAATTCTTATGGACTCTACAAGCTGTCAGTAACGCCGCCCACATATTAATAGTAGGCCTAAATGGAGCATCTCTGATTAATGCAAAAGCTTCATCTAAAAGTCCTTCTCTACCCAACAATTCAATCATGCATGCATAGTGCATTGCTCGAGGCTTCACACTGTAATCTCTACTCATTGATTCAAATATTTCCCACCCATGATCTGATAAACCTGAATAGCGACATGCAGATAAAACAGCCAAAAAAGTAACATGATTGGGCATCATTCCTTCACGAACCATTCGCTCAAATAGCTCAACAGCCTCAATCCCTTGGCCATGATTACCATATCCACCGATTAAGGCGTTCCAGGAAATAACATTCTTTTTGGGCATCCTCTCAAAAACATTCCGAGCATCTTCTATCCTTCCCCATTTGATATAGAAATCAACTAGTGCTGTGTTGGCAACTATATCTAATCCAAATCCATGTCGAACTAGCCCAGCATGAGCTTGTTTAGCATGCTCTAGTGAAGCTAATCTCGTGCAAACTCTGATTATGATTGAAAATGTGAAGTGATCCATTTTGACACCAGCATCTCGCATCTCATAGTACATACGTAAAGCCTCCTCACTATAGCCATGGAGCGCGTAACCAGCAATAATCGTATTCCACCCTACTGTGGTCTTCACCGGCATCTGATCAAAAACAAACTGAGCATCCTCTATGCTACCGCACTTGCTGTACATATCTATTAAAGCACAAGACATGAAAACATTATCGTCTTCCCCCATTTTCAAAGCACAACAATGCAACTGCTGTCCCAAAGAAATAACCTCTAAACCAGAAGATGCTCTAATCATCGTGACATATATCCGAGAATCAGCACCAGAGTACTCCTCCTCCTCCTCCTCTAGCATCACAAAAAACAACCTAAACGCCTCTACATAATCCCCTAAATCCACTAGCCCTCCAACCATCGTATTCCAAGAAATCGAGTTCCTCTCAGGCATATCATCGAATATCATACGTGCATCTAACATCATTTTACATTTTACATGCACAGACAACACCCTATTCCATAAATACTGGTCTAATACTAATCCAGAACTAACCATGTGATTATGCACCCTTTTAACACCTCTAATCGACCTTAACCCAATACAAGCAGTAATCAAAGCATCATAAGTACTACTACCTAACTGACAATCACCTTCACATTCTAACAGCTCGAAAAAATCAAGCGCCTCGTGATACCTTTTATGAAAAACTAACTTCTCAATTTGAGCACTAATCCCTGAACTTGAAGAATCCTCAATTTGGGTTACTTTTTCTTCAATCAAAATTTCCTCCTTTTTTGAAGGTTTAAACATGGGTCTTGGCTTTATAAACCCATGTTCAGAAAGTGAGCCTTTGATCTTAAAAAACGCATTTTTATACCTTTTCTTACTGAATAAAGAGCAATGACCCGAAAGAAAAAGTCTTTCCTTTAAAGCTTGTGGGTCTGTCAAGAAAGCTGCATACTTGCAGCTGCTCTTTAGCTGATTCAGTGGCAATGATATGTCCATTTTCAGGATTATAGCAACAGAAAGATAAAGGGTGTTTTAAGAAATTAGTTAAAGTTACAGTTTACCTCCAATTTTTGAATCAGATTTGGAGAAATTGCATCAATTGGGCATCAATCAATCCAGTTCAGTGTGGGTACAAACGATAATGGAAATGAGTGAATTTTCTGATCTCCACAACGAACTCCGCAATTGTAATATTGATATTTGCAGCTTCGAAAAATTTTATTTTATTTTATTTTTTTCCTTTTATGGCTTCGGCCGTTGGGTAGTTGATAGTTGGTAACCAATGAAGAGAAGATCTTTCCTCTTTCAAGGGAAATATCATGACCTCCGTGGTTTTTCAAACTTTGGGCTCAGTGAGAGATAAATCGATTGGGCTTATATGAGAAGATTGCATAATTAGCCCATTTCAAGAAGAGAAGTGCATAAATAGCCGCTTAAAGGCAGGAAATTACGCCAAACAACCTTGAAAATGGATGGTCTTGATTTTTTAACCCCCGCTTGCCTCGTGATCAAACCTTTAAGGTTAAAAGTTAAAATGTTGATAACGGGACAAGCGAGGAGCAATAATTGTTAAACTTGAAGTTCTGTGCTGATGGGGCAAGCGAGATCAAAAAATCAAGAATGACAGCCGAAATGTACAAATCACCAGCTTGAAGGATCGCTATTTTGAGACATAGGCGGATTTTACAAAATATCTAAATTTTAGTCACCTTTCAGTATGAAACTGGGAACTAGCTAAGCCTAGCTTCAGATGACGAATTGATGCAATTTCTCCAATCTGATTCAAAAATTGGAGGTAATATATATTTTTATATTATATTTGAACTGCTTTTCTACTTAAATAATATTTTTTTATTATTAATTTTTCGTGTAATAGTAAAAAATATACCCAATTATTAAAGAACAACTAAGAAATTTTTTAAGAATATACATGTGTTAGAAAGAGAAAGTTGGTAAGAGGTAATACCACTAATGATTCTGCAAACATAAAGATCTAAAAGTGGAATGTCATATCGATCTTTTTACTCTTTAAAAATAAAATTATGTTAAATAAAATTATAATTATGATTAAATATTCAAAACAAGAGATGAACTAATATTAAGAATTTGAATCAACAGAAAATAAATTATTTTTTATGTTAAGACCAAATAATCAAATCTTTCAATTAATTATTTAGCAAGCGAATCCTATTCAATTATTTTTTAAATTCATCATACGAGTAAAATTACTTAAATCTTAAGGTACATAAATTTATTTCATAAAAGATAAATTTATCTCAAGTTAAAAAAATCTTAAGGTACATAAATTTATTTCATAAAAAGAGCGTTAGAGATTAAAAAAATAGATCACAAAGGAAACAAATTAGTATAGTATTAAGAAGGACATACAAGTGTCTGAGGAAGCACAATCAAAGATACATCCTGAACAAGAACAAACTTTGAAGACTATATTATAAAGAGTCGCCTCTGGTACAGTGGGATTAGCCTTTGCAGATGCATCTGGCGGAATCGAAATAATATTTCTATATCATGCATTACTTGTAATTGTGAGATCAAGATGCATGATACCATTAACAATAATAATGATGGGGTACCAACAATAATTGTATTATGAGATCGTACAACTCATTTTAGATTTGATATATCTTTTCAAACAACGAAAATAGCCATCACAAATATATCAAAGCAGAGCAATAGTGCTAAATTTATAAGGAAAGCAATATTTGATAATATGGTATAAAGCGCTTATGGCTAAGCGACAAACGATCGAAACAATTGCCGGTTTAAGAGAATATATTGGATATCAATGAACCATTTGGTGGAAAAGTAATAGTTTGAGAGGTAATTTCTGTCAAGTACTATCAATAGTTCCAAAATCGACAAAAGCAGAGACTGTAAGAGCTAGCTTGCCAAAATTATACTTATGGCCTCAAATGAAAAGATTCAAATGACAAGAAATATAAAGGTAAGAACAGATCCAACATTCAGTGACTTCTTGTTTCGTGTCGGAAATGAAGAAGAGCATCCAATAAAAGATGATTTAGTTCTTCCAAAATACTTGGTTATCAACCCCACTTGTAATAGTGGTGCAATAAGGAAAATATTTCCATTATTAGATTAAAATATAATTTGTGCAAATTACGTGATAGAAATTAAAGAGGTATCTTAGTTACAAAAATGAATATATTGATCAACTAAATAAAAAGTTGATTGCTAAGTTTTATGATATAAATAAAATATTTTTCAATTTTGACTCAGCAGAAGATGATATCAACAATTACTACCAAGAAGAATACTTTAATACTTTAATACCAAATGACCTTCTACCATAAAAGTTTGTTGTCAAATTCATTATCTCTTACGTATGTTAGTGTCACGGTATATATAATAAACTAAGTTAAAGTTGATCTTACATTGCATATAGATTAATTTTGAAGAAAATATGTTTGTCATACTACTGAAAAACTTAGATCCCCCGAATAGGTTATGTAATAGTACACATATGGTATATAGAAGTTTTTAATGCATGTAGAAATTATAATACCAGTCAATGTGCTTCTAAGTATGTGTTCATTTCTGAATTCAACTTTCGTCTTTAGAAACTAAAGAATATCCTTTTAAATTTGTATGAAAATAATTTTCAGTATGTTTATGCTTTATAATTATAATAATTAAAGCACAAGGACAAACATCCTAAATAGTGGACTATATTTACAATAATATATTTTCTTACATGAACTATATGTTACACTTTTAAGAGGGATATCAATACCGACAACAAGAGTTCTGTTTATGGCAGAGTATCCAAAGCATTAGAAGGAAACATACACAAAGAAAACATCGTCTACAAAGAAGTGTTCGGTAAGATACCATCATATTAAATACCTTTAAACTATAATACATAATTAACTAACTAACATGACTAAATTAATTATTTGTGTAAGTTTTGATGGTGCCCTTTCATTTCGAAATCACGTATTATGCTAATGTAATAATATTTTTCGGTATTTAGATAATTGTTGTATTGTTATATATTAAAAAAATTTATTAATTAAATTTTGTTGTTTCTTCATATAAATAAATATTTAAACCATCATGTCCCATTATCAACGTGCAACGCACATTCATAGATACTAGTGTGTGTGTGTGTGTGTGTGTGTGTATATATTCAATGTATAATTTATGTATATATATATATATATTGTATGTAGAATCGTATATATTCAATGTATAATTTATGTATACCGGCTAAAAAAGAACTTTTTGTATAAAGATCTCAAATTTGAACTTCAAACCCGAAAGTGTGAAGCTAGGCTTAGCTGACTCTTAATGTAGACGCAAAATATAGTTGTCACGACCCTAAACTCAAACCTGTCGTGATGGCGCCTATCGATGGTACTAGGCCAGCCGACTCCCACAATACTACAATAATTCATTCACAGATATGCCAAAAGGTGTCTTGTATAGCAAAACTTCATAAAAGAAACAAGGGTTGAACTCAAAAATAGAAATGTGAAATGAAAAGCCCCAATCATCGGGGTGTCACTGAGTCATGAGCAACTACTAAAAATTGGTCCGACAATAATAAGACTAACAAAGTCTGGGAAAAGTCCAAAATACAACTAAGGGGGAGATAAAGAAGAAGAAAACAGGGCTGCGATCGCTAGGTAGCTACCTTGCTAACTTCAATGATCAGCTACAGGAATATCAGCAGTCGCTACCGTGACAAAAAATGCATGGATCTGCACGCAAGGTGCAGGGAGTAACATGAGTACACCAACTCAGTAAGTAACAGAAATAAATAAAGAACTGAAGATAGTGACGAGCTACACAGTTATAATTCATTTTCAGTAATTCCAGCAAAGAATAGACATGCTTTCCAATTCAGTAGTTTAAGTCAAATCATTTTTATACAATTCAAGTTCATGTAATCCGGATATAAACTCCTTCAGAAAAATTTCACAATAATAACAGATAGCAACTAAGTGCAACCACAAATGAAAAGCAAGTACATCTTCTCAGGGCAACGGTCACTCAACTCGTCACAACAGCTCAACCACTCAGCTCTCAGCCCTCAACACTCACACTCAATGGGTACCCGCGCTCACTGGAGGTGTTCAGACTCTGGAGGGGCTCCTACAGCCCAAGCGCTATAAGCACGGACAACTCACGTACTGCACGGACAACTCACGTGCCATAGTATAATATCTGGATCCGCACGGACAACTCACGTGCTATAATAATATCTGGATCCGCACAGACAACTCACGTGCTATAATAATATCTCACAATCAGACCCTCGGTCTTGCTCAGTCATAAATCTCTCCAGTCTCTCGGGCTCCCAATAATCATGAAATCAACCCAAACAATAATGATATGATGCATCAATAATAAACAATAGAGTCTGGGATAAAATAATCAAGTAAACTGTGACTGAATACAAAATAACAATTAAGCAGATAGTTCAACATGTACACGACCTCTGTGGGTCACAACAGTACCAACATATAGCCTAAACATGATTTCTAACATGACTTATAGTCAAATTTTTACAACACATAGAGAGCACATAGTTATCAACAAGTTATTCAACTTTACAGTTTCCACGGGACGGACCAAGTCACAATCCCCTCGGTGCATGCTTACACGCCTGTCATCTAGCATGTGTGTCACCTCCAAAATAATCATATGACACAAAAATATGGGGTTTCATACGCTCAGAACTAGATTTACAACCGTTACTTACCTTAATCCGAGCAAATCTCTACTCTGCAATCTCCTTGCCTCTCAAATCAGCCTCCGAGCATCCCGAATCTAGCCACAAGTAGTACAATACCATTAATATATGCTAAAGGAATCAATTCCACAAGAAAACTACTAAATTAGACTCAAAATCCAAAATCGACTCAAATCTGAACCCCGGGCCCATGTCTCGAAATCTGACAAATGTCACAAAACCCGAAAGCCCATTCACTCACGAATCTAACCATATGAAATTCATCAAAATCCGACATCATTTGGTCTTTCAAATCTTCAAATTACTCTCTCCAAAATCCCAAGCCCTAACCCCTTATTTCACTTCAAAAATCCTACTAATTAGGTGAGAAATCAACGGAAAAACACCATAGCTAATGATAATAGAGCTCAAGTAACTTACCTCAGTGAATAACCTTGAATGCCCTTCAAAGATCCCCTCAAAAGCTCCAAAGTCCGAGTTAAAATGGTGGAAATAAGCAAAAATCACGAAGTCCTCAATTTATACATTGTGCCCAGCGAATCCGCACCTGCGGTCCTTTTTCTGCTTCTGCGACACCGCACCTGCAGAATTTCCATCACAGGTACAGAACTCACTTAAGATCCCAGGTTTTGCATCTGCGGCCAATTTCTCGCGCATGTGCTTGCACACCTGCGCATAACTCTCCGCATCTGCGAAGACAGTCATTTTCCTCGCTTCCGTATTCGCGCCCCAGGTCTCGCACCTGCGGGCTCGCAGATGCGACAACCTTCTCGCACCTGCGCCTTCTGCCTAGCTCCTCCAATCTCGCATTTGCGATCATCCGCTTGCTTCTGCGGGCTCGCACCTGCGATGAGACATCCGCAGGTGCGATTATGACTGCTAAGTTCAACTTCAGCACTTCCTCCGATTTCCAAACATGTTCCGTTAATCACCCGGAATCAACTCGAGGCCCTCAGGACTTCAACCAAACATAACAATATATCCCACAACATCATATGAACTTAGACAAATCATAAAATCACTCAAAACAACATCAAAACACCAAATTACACTCGGATTCAAGCCTAAGGACTTCTAAACTTTCGAATTTCACAAACGATGCCGAATCCTACCAAACCACGTCTGAATGACCTCAAATTTTACACATAAGTAATAAATAACACCACTAACCTATTCCAACTTCCAGAATTCCATTCCGACCCTGATATCAAAATTTCCACTACCGACCAAAATCGCCAAAATTCTAACTTTCGCCAATTCAAGCCTAATTCTACCGCANAATTTTACACACAAGTCAAAAATAACACCACGAACCTATTCCAACTTCCAGAATTCCATTCCGACCCTGATATCAAAATTTCCACTACCGACCAAAATCGCCAAAATTCTAACTTTCGCCAATTCAAGCCTAATTCTACCGCAGGCCTCCAAATCTCATTCCGAACGCGCTCCCATGTCCAAAATCACCTAACGGAGCTAACAGAACCATTAAAATTAAATTCCGAGATCGTTTACACATAAGTCAATGTTCGATTAACGTTTTCCAACATAAGCTTTTACTTTAGAGACTAAATATCTCAATCCACTCCGAAACCATTCCGGTGCTGAACCAGCTAACCCGGTATAACACAACATAGCTGAAGGACTCAAAAAGAAGTAGAAATGGGGAAAACAGAGCTATAACGCTCGAAACGACCGGCCGGGTCGTTACATCCTCCCCCACTTAAACATATGTTCGTCCTTGAACGTGCCAGGAGTTGTTTCCAGGCCATCAAATCACTATTCCATCTTACCATGCACGTACCCGGGGGTGATTTCACGTCACCCTTATTCTATATAGGTCTGACCACACAACATAACTGAAAATCATTAATTTAACCTTAGCCCAAAAACCTTGTAGCCAAATTTCTAACATCGAGAATTCTTTTCAACACCCGAATCTCACATCCACACACTGTATAAGACTGAACGAGCTGCATTGAGCCATAACTATAACCACAGATATAATCAACTAATATTTTACACAACTCGCATGCTCGTGGAACCATTCCCGATCACAGTAACTACTCCAAAACCAACCAAGTACTAGTATTAGACCCCATATCGAACCAAATATCACCCCAAAACTTCGTACACTGACGATAATAAAGAAACACGCAGAATCTCGTAATCTCTTATTAGATCAGCACGTCATGGAGCTCTCTCTCCCCACCCAGAACCATAATCCCTTTCTTAGCCGACTTTCAATGCCACCTTCCCAAATATACCGTAATCAAACCTGACAGCACCCATTATGGGTCCAACGACCTTATATTATTAAACACAACTATCCCACAGACATGCCATACCAATATAGCTCAGAGCCACAAATCGTGCCATTCGTGCGTCTACACGCAACAATTCAAATGTATTCAGTCATGGAAAATGACTCGAATGAGAGAACTGTCCCGCCAAATAACAAGTACCGCCACAAAGAAATGCTGAAAATCCATCACACACCGAAGAACTATCACACGATTCTAACACAAGGTTCATACCTCAACATAACTCCATTGCAATGCGTGCCCCCATCCAAATGCTTGTCTATATTATCTACCTCGAGCCACCTTGCTCAAAATCAATAACGACGGAGAGGCAAATGACAAAAATGCCACACAAAACCTGAAAGAACATAACCAATACGCAATCAAGCATGCAATACCCAAATACTCATCTCACTCAAATTCTGCCATAAGGCCCCCAATAGATCTGCACCATGTGTGCATATAACCAATGAAACACAACTTCTCGTAGCATAGAAGATCAACTCACAGATCATTTTAGATCACGAATAAGTTCAACATCAACCGAATGGCACATCACTCAACAATAGCAGTAGGGAGCCAACCAGTCAGACTCGGTGTAGAATACACATCCTAATTGGGCCTACCAATGGACCCCAAATCAACTCTGGTCACCCACAAATAGATAAATAATCCTCCGAAAGCCAACAATGACTGAATCATAACACATACTATCATCTGGCTAGCTTCGGCCATAACTTCACAGTCCACAACCATGAAATAATCTGCTCCTGAGGACTCCCTGTCTCCAAATTCATAGAATACACGAATCACCATATCTGATCCCAACTCCACTGCCGAATGTCTAACACATCTTTCATACACGATCATCCCACGAGAAATGCTTCTATAATTCCCCCGTGCCATATAGTAAAATTTAAATATCAGCAGCCGATCAACCAAGAGAGTGCCGCAATACCAATGAAGTATCGATGAATCAAAACACATTGCCCCTTCTAAAATGTATACTCTCATCAGGCCATACCGATTAATAATATCATTTACCTAGTCATCTGAAACCACCGATGCTGCCTACGAATTTATGTCCTTCCCTTCAAAACTGAACCGTGACCTTGCACCTGCAAATCTCAATCCCACATAATACATCGCGTCTACTATGCCATCCTGTGAAGAGTACAAGAATCTCATAATCACTCTGAGTCACAAGCAGAACACCTACCCGATCAATCAGAAACCTTCCATTTGATCTCCTCCCGGAGAAAATCCCAATACGCAATATATTCCTCACGCAGACAGGAAATATACTCCTCGAGCCGTGGTAAAAATCATTGAGAACTCTTCGAGATCCATTTGCACGCAACCAAGCTATTAGAACTGAATCTCTCTAACTCAACCCAGCCACGCAAGTCGCCAAATCAAAGAGTATTGCCACAAAGCACCTGTAGAAAACCCCCACATCATAAGCACCCAAAAGAACCGATCATGTTTATTACCATGTTGTCCTATTTCTCCGAGTCCCTTCTGAATTTGTCTTCAGATTGATACTTCTCCTTGCTAAATCGCCACGATCTTTAGCCATAACTCACCCCACAAACCTTAACATAAAACCACAACGCCCTACGGCCCTTAAGCAGTTGTATTCTTCTTAAGCACCTTCATAAATACTCCAACTGTAATACTCACTCTGAAAATACCTTATGTGAATTTAAAATTATTCTTCTTACCTTCCTTATACTAGAGTGTAGAATCCATAGTCATACAGAATTTCCGTAAGCCCAGGTACCATCAAAGGCAAATCTCAGATTTTATCCATGCACAAGTCCGGAGAAATTCTCAATTGCTATATATAAATCTTGAACCCATTAGAACCTTTTAGAGAGTCCTTCACTCTGCTCAAATCTAAATTGCACCGCCCGAACGGGCCGAAAGACACGTGCTCCCTTAGCTTGACTACACTTAAAGAAGTAACAATGCCTTAACGTCACCAATCAAATGCATACTTCGTACGTACTACATCCAACAATAACAACTCGATCATCCCATGATTTTTATATATTCATAAAGTGCAATCATTACAAAAAAAATGCCATCTAGGGACTAGAATAATGGTGCCTACAAGCCTAATTCTGGTCCTAGATTATATATAGCAACCAGTTAAAATTGGTCGTCACTGGTCGCTAGTTCCTCTGTCGTTAAAGGCTATTAGCGATGGGTTTGACATCTAGTCCCTAAATATGTTTGGCGACCAGACTAATACTGGTCCTTAAAAGGTATTAACGACTAGTTGTAATCTGGTCCTTAAATAATTTCAGGGACCAGAAATATAGTCTTTACGGCAAATCAATGTCGTGTAATATTTAATGCCTTTAAACATTTAGCGTCGAGTTTACCTGTCCTAAAACACTTTTAGGACAAGAAGATCCGGTCATTAATCTTATTAAGGACCAAGCATGGGTGGTCCTAAATTCTAATTTTTCATAAATTCTCAAATCAGATATATATATTCATTCTACAAATAGAAAATTTACTCACAAAAAGATAATATAATGATAGATATAGTTTCATATATAATAATTAAGGATAAAAAGTGAATAGTATATGTTAGTGGCACTGTACAACCATGGTAGAATATATTTTGGAACCCTTTAGCAAAACATCTAGTTAACACCCCTAAACTTAATATAATATTTTATCCAACATTTCTAGCAAAGTAAAAGTCAACTTGTATGTCTTCAAAGCCCGCTTCTTGATTTGTAAACTTTAGCCTCCAAAACCTGTAAAAATATTAAAAAAAATTTCCTTTAATAAGATTGTAATATCACTAGAAAATTATATTAAATAATAAAGTTTTTCAATTTTACTCTAATAATAATTTGACCTCTTACCCGAAAAAGTGTCCAAATTCACTAAGTGTAATATATATCCACTTCAAAAATAAAACAACAATATAAACGAGGCTGCATGAATATAAACAAAAACGAATTAGAAAAACTCGGCACATTTGAAATATCAAAATGGGTTCTTGCCTTTTAAATAGGAATGTAAAGTCCAAATTCAAAAAAGATCATATTCTATACAACAGAGCAACCAGCAAAGAGCATACATAATCAAAGCCAGAACCGGAACTAAGGGAGTCAATACCTTTAATTATCTTTTAGTATTTGAAACTATACAAATGAAATGGATCCTCAATCAAGAAGTGAGCACAGAGCCGGATTCAAAAATAATGCACCAAGAAGGTTAGCAGAAAGAAAATATTTGCAGTTCTTGGTAGAGAATTACAAATGTAAATGTTGTACAAATTGCTCTAATCTATAACCAATAACTATACACATGCAAGAAAGGAAAAAAAAACATAAATCATACATAGGAAAAGAAGAGTGTTTTCAACTGCATACTCGGATGTTAGTACAAAAAACGAGCACATTCAATTTCCTATATTGAGTGTAGTGATGTCCTTTAGTAATGAGACCGAATATTAATCAAGTCGATTATCAACAAGTTGCATCCATTGCTTACTAGGTGCCATAACCTTGGAGGTTCCATAAAAATCAAATTAGAAAAAAGATATAGTATAATGAAAGTAGTCTAAGGTGCACATAACCTTTTAGGAAAAATGATATAACTGAAAAGAGGTTTCTATAAGAAACAAAGTGTCTTGAGCCATAAGAAGTTGTAGATAATTATCCAGAAATGATGATACATTTAAGAAACTAAAACTAATAATATATCACTAGAATGAGATAAGCTACTAATTAAAAGTCAAAATAAACATAAAACGCAATTTCTTTGTTCAACACTCATCAACTAGTGTACTTGTACTAGTTACTCATCAACAATTTCTCTGGTCCATTGGAGTACATTCCTTTCGGAACAATGAGCTAGAATTAACAATTACTAACTAATGACAATAAGAACAAGAACAAACCCAATAATTTTTCACAAGTGGAGTTTGGGAAGGGTAAGATGTACACAGCCTTACCCCTACCCTGGAAGGGCACAGAGACTGTTTCCGACAAACCCACGGCTGGAGAACGAATGAAAAAAGTAATAGCAACAAGTAGGAATAACAACAAGATAAAAATAAGACCGAAGCCAAGAAAACAATGAAACTCTAGGTAGTAGTATCAATCTATGACTAAAAGAATATCATACTAACACTAATGCTAGCGAACTGAGTAAAGAGGAAGAAGCCCGAATTCTAAATTTTGTATCATATAAGCAATAAAATCATGACTCGACTAGAAATATAACAAAAGAACTTGATTACTCTTTCTCTGCTATCATGACTCATTGCCTACTAACAAATGCACCAAGAAATTAAGACCATAACAGTTGTACAGAAGTAACATGGTACTACACATTACTCTGTCTAAAAAAACATATACCATAATTCTATTCTAATCACCTCAAATGCAGAACACAAATTCTCAGTTATTTTTATCATTATGACAAACTTTAGGCAATTGTGGTATGCAAGAGATGTCCCATAACAGGACTAATAATTGCAATGAGATGCAATATTAATATCCAAATACACATATTTTCTTCTTCTCTGCTTAACATAAAGAAGAAAGTTTCCAGAATTAAGATAAGAACACCGAGAAACCAAAAGGAACCAAGAATAATCTAAATGCTAGAACAACAAGGCTCCAATGAAAATTTACTCATAGACAATCTAAACAAATTGAAGTAAAGATGTTATTTCTTATAAGAAATAAACAATTGCAGACAAATCCTTCCTCCAACTTCCATTAAACGAAAAATTCTTCTTAGGGTAAGTTTCAAAAATAAAAACAGAGAACTATAGCAGAGGAAGAACAAATTTGAAGAACAAACATCAAACAAAGCATAGGCTTTTACAAGAAATTCAAAAAGGGACACCCAAGCAAATGTAATCTGGAAAAGAACTGATTGTAAAAATAATTGATGAGTCGTAGCAACCAATTACTACAAAAAAATTTTTAAGTTTCCCCCTCTTGACAATGAGACATTGTCCCATATTGGAAGAGGAAAAGATTTTTTGTGGGTATATATATAATTACTCTTCTTGTAGCTCTTAAAGAGTTAAGAAGAAAGCAAGCCTCGCGCCGTCGTCGTTGTCGCTCGCTCGGCTTCGGCTTCGGTCAAATGATTGATTGATTAATTTTTTGGACCAAATTAATTTGTTAATAGTAAATATTAACATAAGATTATCCGCATTTATAACGGATATGTTCCAATCCGTATATTGACCACCAGCTGCAATAGCAGCCGCCTAATGCTCTTCCCACCATGGCCAAGTGCTTGCTCCACAAACAAGCTAGTGCATGCTCCACCATGGAGGGTGGAGGGTCGTTCATCTTCAAAGCTGACTACTATAAATATGTGCAGCACCTGTTGAAGAAAGAAACCAAACTGAAAACGCTCAACTTTGGCTATACATTGCACTCATTCCTCTCAGCATTTCCATATGATTTTCTGAGTTTCTACTCCTTTGTTCTGCATTGTTTTAACTTCAAACAAAACAACTGTAAGTGT
>AWOL01S0027534.1:28065-47360 GCA_000715115.1 Nicotiana otophora | reverse complement strand
TTCTTCGGAATCATTGTTTTGGAAAGAGGCAGTCAATAGTGAAATAGAATCCATATTGAACAACCATACATGGGAATTGGTTGATCTTCCTCCTGGAAATAAACCTTTGGGTTCTAAATGGATTTTTAAGAGAAAAATCAAAGATGATGGCACTATTGATAAATTCAAGGCAAGGCTCGTAGTCAAAGGGTATAGACAACGAGAAGGTCTAGACTACTTTGATACATACTCTCCAGTTACAAGAATTACGTCCATACGGATGTTAGTAGCATTAGCTGCAGTGTATGGTCTTGAAATTCATCAAATGGATGTTAAGACGGCCTTCTTAAATGGAGAGTTGGAGGAAGAAATTTACATGGAACAACCTGAAGGGTTTGTGGTTCCAGGTAAAGAAAAGAAGGTATGTAGACTTGTTAAGTCTCTTTACGGACTAAAACAAGCACCCAAACAATGGCATGCGAAATTTGACCAAACAATGTTGTCAAATGGTTTTAAGATAAATGAATGTGATAAATGTGTGTACATTAAAAATGTTCCAAATCACATAGTCATTGTTTGCCTATATGTGGATGATATGCTGATAATGAGTAATGACATTGCCAACATAAATGCTACTAAGCGTATGCTCAATAGCAAGTTTGATATGAAAGACTTGGGAGTTGCTGATTTAATTCTGGGAATTAAGATCCATAAGACTACTCATAGACAATCTAAACAAATTGAAGTAAAGATGTTATTTCTTATAAGAAATAAACAATTGCAGACAAATCCTTCCTCCAACTTCAATTAAACGAAAAATTCTTCTTAGGGTAAGTTTCAAAAATAAAAACAGAGAACTATAGCAGAGGAAGAACAAATTTGAAGAACAAACATCAAACAAAGCATAGGCTTTTACAAGAAATTCAAAAAGGGACACCCAAGCAAATGTAATCTGGAAAAGAACTGATTGTAAAAATAATTGTTGAGTCGTAGCAACCAATTACTACCAAAAAAAATAAAAAATCAAGATTTCACAAACCTAAAAAAATGGGTTGCTGAGAAATATTAAACAAAGGTTAACTCAAAAGATATATAGAGAAAGAAAGTGTGCTTACTTGTGATAGATGAGTAGTAGATTTTCAGTTTAATAATCTCCCCCTCCCCAAATCTGCAAAAAATGAGTTTAGATAACCTATTTTAAGAGAGATAAAAGAAAAATATTGATTTAGTTTCAGTACACATACCTTCCTTTATGGAGTTTTAGGAGATTTAGGGTTTATACTTCTTTGAGGAGTGAGGGAGATAAGCCTTGAAAGAAATCGGGAGACATAGAGTAAATTATTTTTTAAGTTTTATTCCAATTTGGTATGACGCCACTTTCTCGAGCGTCAAATATGCATAATTGAGGACCATATATCAGAATTAATTTTGTTTCTCTTTAATAATTTAATGAAAAAATAGAGATTTAAGGACCAGCGTATATTCTCGTCCTTACTAGTGTACTTCTAGGGACCAGCTTCGTACCTCGTCGCTAAATGTTGGTCCCTAAAAAGCCTTTTTCTTGTAATGAATATAACCTCATCCAGAAATTTACTTACCCGAATCATCCTCAATATCCACCTCTGTAAGTCATAATTAAACCACAAGTATGCCTCAGACCAAAACTAAAATTTAACATATAACCATAAAATTAAATTGTCAATAGCATACTCCCCTACTTAGCCTTAAGCTGCCATTATATAAAAATCAGAACCCGCAAGGATTTCCCTTTCTCAATTACCAAGATCTCGCACTGTTAACCCGCCAGACTTTTCGAAGTCCTTTGTTAAGCTTTTCATGGACATTCCGAATCACCAGCCACAGTCACACACTCGACCTCTTACCGAGTATAAAGTAATATTCCTCGCAAGAGCTTCATCAACATCACGCCACCGCTAACTACTCACATGAGGTAACCCACATGTGGAATTTCTTACCGACATCTTCCGACGACACTACTGTCACAACCCAAACTAATGGGCCGTGACGGGCACCCGGTACCTTACTCAATCGAGTACCAATGTAACGTATCTTTCTTATTACATCATCATATACACGTGACATACGGGCCTAATAGGCCAACATGATCATTTATAAAATCAAAACATAGGCCGACAAGGCCGTACAATCTTTCACGTACATGACATATGTCTACAAGCCTCTAAGAGTATATAAATGTCATAAAGGTCGGGACAAGGCCCTGCCATACTAATCAGTACATATCCTAATCATACTGACCACATAGGCAACTCCGGAGCAAATGAAGCGCACCAACACCTTCCGCTGAGCTGATAGCCTACTTGGAGGAGTCTCGACCTGCCTATCAGGACCTGCGGGCATGAAACGCAGCATCCCCAGGCAAAAGGGACGTCAGTACGAATAATGTACCGAGTATGTAAGGCACATAAATAAGTACATAACAGACATGGAAGAATTATAGAGTAAATGACTCAACCTGTAAGTCTGGATAACTCTGTAAATTATGAAATAATTATAGTGTCATGCATATGTGTATGAATGTCATGTCGTGCATAGGTACATGTTTCATAACATCATCAGGCCTTTGAGGGCATCCCATCATATCATCTCGGCCAATGTGGGCAAAATTATCAAAGTATACCAGCTGATCAGGTGGTGGTACGTATATAACGTCGTAATCTTTTTCCATATCCCATATACATATATATACGCGTATATAACGCCATCTGGTCATGGGTCAATGTACATGTATAAATGCATGAAATGCATAAGAAGTACGTTAATAAGATTTCTCGGAATATCATAAAAATAATATGCATGTCGGATAAACTTTATCAAATACGTATTTTTCTGAGACCCATGAACAGAAGATATAATAATAATTAAGAGATAATAATATTTTTTTCATATGGGAGAACCATTGTGTTAGTGCTGTTAAGCCTTGCTGCTCAAATATTTCAATGATAATAGAATCAATAACAGAATATAAGCGAAGCAAGACGATACATGATGGTACATTCAACCTTTTCTCTACAGCTTTAAAGGCTTTTACAATCATGTACACTTGCATACAGTCTAGCTTACTCGACTCTTTCCATTTTAGTGATAGATTGCTCAATTATGGCTTATATTTATATTTTATCTCTCTTTGCTCCTTGTGCTGTGATTAATTACTAATTCACATGGGAAATCAGGAATATAGACACCCCTAGTATTTTTATAAATAAAGTTATTTATGGAAGTTGTGTATTTGCTCGTTTCGCTTGTATCGTATAGATCATGCCAAAAAGAAAGAAGGGATAGCCTTAACATACCTGGAGTATGTAAAAATCCGAATGATATTCTTGGAAAAGGTTGCACCATGCACCGTACTCCCTTAGAATCACAAAATTCCACGTTGCTACTGTGCTAAGAAATCTTATTGGTTAAAGAAATCACGCTGTAGCGTTAGAAGTGAAGAAATCATGTCTGGTTGTAGTGCTTTTTGTAGGAATTTGTAGGAAATTAATAAGAAATCACGTTGGCTAAGGTGCAAAGGTTCACGTCTGTTTGTGTTGTAGTGAAAGTCTTAAGTGTTGTGTTGAAAGTCTTAGATTTGAAGATGTTAGAGATGATTAATCAACAATGACTAAGAGTAAGGTATTTTGTATTTGTTTGCCACCTAATCAATCAATGACTAAGAGTCATTTGATTAAGAGTGGCTTGCTGCCACGTTTTTGAGTTTAGTCTTTATCCAAAACTCTAATTACTCCACCACTTAATTATTAATTAACTAGGTAATGCCTCATTTCCCAATAATTAATCAATTACCCACATAATTAAAAATTATTTCCATTTACTAAAAATACTACTCACTTTTTACATACCTTATACACCTTACTATCATGGTCATGTGGTACCTTGTATGGCACTAGTCTATAAATACCGAGTATTTTAGCTAGGGCCGTATTTTATCCCAACATGCCAAACTTGGACGAAAATTCACTTTCTTTGACTTGCTTCCCCTCTCACCTTCACGAATTTACTCATCACTTGTTTTGAAATAGCATAATGCTTATAATCTCAAAATAATTCCATTCCCGAACTTTCGTCGATTAACTTACGATGAAACTTTAACATACGAAAATACGGGATGTAACATCATTCCCCCCTTTGGAACATTCATCCTCGAATGTTGAATGGTGCACTTATCATTTTCATAGCTTATGTCTTCCGAATACTTCATTACTCTCCTTGCCATCTAGGCAACTATTCTGTGATTAAATCCTAAGGCCAGGGCATTCCCTCTTTAGGCCTCTTTCCCACACCATGGCTTGTGATCAGAATCCTTCCAATCTCGTAACTGTGGTTACCTTCTATCATGCAACCGGTACGATTTTGACCTTGTAAGTGCGCTTATGCGTCTTTTCTTTCCTTTTTCCTCTGATTTTTTTTAGCCATTACTGAAGTTCTTCGCTCGGTATTTTGTCGAACTTACGAATATTGCTATATCTTATTTCATAAACCTGGTTATCCATTCGTATGACTTTACTGCATCTATGTAGGTCATACTATACCATAACTCTTACTTCGATTTATCGTTACTGAGGTCTGCAACCAACTTCAGGTTACTTTCGTTGCTTATCCTTAAGACTGATGGTCTAATCTCATCTCATACTGTTGAACTTTTATCCATCCATTGTTAATTCGCCTCAATATTAATCTACAATATACCACTGATAACTTGAAACTTCTTACGTCATATCTTGCCACTAGAGCTTATGTTGCATCGAGGAATATTTGAAGTGATTTTCCTGATCCACTTAGGGGTGATACTGTACTTCAATGGCCGTATTTTATAGCATCCCAATATGATTCATTTACGTGGGTATTTTAATCTCGTACACTCCATGGAATCCTCTTCAAATCATTACTCAATCGAAGGCCTAAACGTCATCCTTTATCCATCACAATTACACCCTCATTGTACTATCAGGGCAGCATTCTATCTCTTCTAAATGCTACTGGTCTTAGACTCTTTTGAGTTCATTCAGGCTATATTGAGCTTTCTATAACTCAGAGAAACCATCAGCTCTTCATGTTTTCATGGGTTTAATCCCGAGGACTTATCTATTCTCGTCACCTTCTCACTCACCCTTTCTTATCCTTACTCATGTCTTCCTACAACCTTGTCGCTCTACCATACTTTTATCTTGCGACCCATACATATCCATTTATACTACTCACAGCCTTCCTTCAACTTCTTTGCACCATAGACTTCCTTGTTTTATTCTAGAATATCAAGCGAGACATCACCTCGTCTCTAACTCTTCTTTATTCTCTTAAATAGACCTCTCAGTACCTAGAAACCATAGGCTGGAAGATATGCCACTGACGACGCTGCTATCATTCCTGGATACTGAATCCCAGTGCTTCTAATCTTTTACCTAAAGTATGGACCACTCACATCCTTCTACACTTGAGTATTTCGTACATTGTTCACCTTTACCTTACTACCTTAAAAACTTGCATCGTATCTTCTATCTCTTTCATGACCTCCCTTCCACATAGGTATAATTTACCTCCACAACCTGAAGCTCTATTATAATACTTGCACCTCTGGTGCATACACAATTCGGTGGGATCTCCATACTGAATTCTTATGAGGCTGGTATTTTCCTAACTGGCTTTATCGTAGAGCCGTTATAGAATATGGTTGTTGTACTATCTCTCTTGCACCTCTGATATTAAGAGTGATTTTGCTATGTTCTCAATCATGATTCCTATATCTTCTGGGTCCAATAATCGGATTCCTGATTTACTTCGTCGATGTAACTCTTTAGTTTCCTCCTTCTTCTGATCGGCCTTTATGTAGGCTTAAGTTGTCTCCCGATCTGCGGTTCATAGTATTAGTTATTCTGTTTAGCCTTTCATGGGTGCTGAGGAATATTCATGATACAATCCTTTAACAATTCAATCCTTCGTCTATGACCTGGGCTCAATTCTTTCTTTTAACGTATACCAGAATCTTCTACGGTTGTATATGTTATATGTATAAAACTCCAAACTCTTAAGTGTGTCCATAACGTAACTAACCCTGGATCATTAATCGAATAATTCTTTTTGTTCCATCTCAGCTTTCTTCAAACGTAAGAAATTACTTTTCTTGGTCCTTCTGCCCCCTTTTTGCGTGCATACTTAACTTATCTTAGTGCCCAAACATATTGGAATTCCATACAACTCATATGACCTTGAATATCACTGCTGATTTTACTTTTCGTTCATTAGCCACGGTAGGTGCCATTTTCTTATGGAGTGCATACAATGTTATTGTGAGATTGTTTTTTTTTACATGACCATTTCTTCTTCAAGTTACTATGCTTAGGTTGGAGTCTTCTGCCTTATTTCCTCAACTGGTCTTCCATTGTAGTACTTAGGGAGGACCACCTGATTTTTGTAAGGCTGCGAGCTTATTACCTTGTTTACCCGACGGAATTTTTGATGTCCTTCCTCGCTTATAATTATCCGTAGTTACTTACCTCCACGCCCTTTTGCTTGTAGGTTTGCTTCTAAACTTGATATTTTTACTGTCTTCCCAGCGACATGCTCTTTTATTTTTGTAATACTCATACGGTACCTTTTTAACTCCCCCCATATGAATAGAATATATCTCAAGTATTATAATGTCATAACTGCGAGGCTGAATCCCCCCTTTAGGGAAGTACTAAGATTTAGTGCTACGATAATCTACATATAGATATTTTACCTCATTGGCATCTTTTCACATTATCGACGACTCTTACCCGCCTTGCGGTAATCCTTCTGCACTAAGGATACCAAAATTCCTTACTCACGAGGGTGTCACTTAATGTAAGTGGCACACTTAGTCCTTTAAGCTTAACTTTGCTCCTATTGCTTCCTTTTAGAAAAGCGTCTTCCTGAATATCCTTTCTCTGAATTCCTCATGAATATTTTTCCGTTGTCCATTCTTTTATTGCCGGAACAAAATATGAAATTCTCATGATGCCGACTATTATCAAATCAATCAGTCCCTAATTCATGCTTAGTTTATTTTGTTCACCAATCTATACTGGTTTCTATTACTCTGGGGTCTAACTTTTCCTTCCGTTAATCACGTTAGAGTCGCGAACTTATTTCTCGAAATGAGGATGTGACTGTATGGCATATACTCTCTTGTTGTCTTAAGGCCCATCACCTGCCGTCTCCTTTTTTCATTTGACTATAGATTCTGTAACACTCTACTTTTGCCATCCACGTATCACATCTCACTCATAATGCTTCATTATCCCTCTTCGTACTTCCCTGCTAATATATCTATTTATCACTTTATTCTAAAAACTTTAACAAGACATTCTTTCGCTTTTTTACCTTCCCTTGCTCCATCTACTGGCTCTTCGGGCTGCCTAACATTCTCCCTCTACTAGGGACGGGAGCCATACTAAGGTAATATTTATCCCTTCAAGGTTTCCAGTTCCTATCTTTGTAGTACTCATATATAGCTATACTATTTTAGTGTGCACCATCTGGGTGTCTCACAAGGAGATCTATTAGCATATTTGCAATATCCTTCGGAAATGTCAACTAACGCAAACAATTTATCCACCATTTTGGCTCACTCTAACCCCAGCCGGATCGTGATATTATGTTGTTCTCTTAAAGCATATTTGTTAGCTCCCATAGAGCATAACTCAGATTGGTGTAGCCAATTATGCATACCTCTGTTACTATTGAAGGTAACTCAAAATTCTTATATCTCTCTTCCTGAATGGTAAATAAGGATAATCTTTATTAACTGGGTACCTCGTACTCTTCTTCACCTTGCTTCTTTTACTCGCTGCAACTCGTGTCTGGCTTTTGATTCCGTTATTCCTTTTTACCATAAGAGTGGATAAGTATTCTTTTCTAAAAGCTCCTTATCAAGAACCGTACACCTTTTAGTACACGCATGATCTGCTGAAGACTTCTCATTTAATCATCATAAGCAAGATGCAAAATCGGGTTTCCTCTAACTCAACACTTCCACAGCTATATCTCTTATCGATCGTCTTTCTGAATGTAGGCATCGTCTTATTACGAATAGAAGTTCGGGATTTGAATTCTTATAAGTGAGCTCTACCACACGATCTAGAGTAAGAAGAAAGAGTGACAGTCCTAAATGCCATGTAGCCTCCTGCTTATAAGTGTGGTGCACAGCACACGCATAAACAAGACTCTACTAGACACGACTTATAGACTCCCTAGGACAGAACTGCTCTGATACCACTTTTATCATAACCCAAAACGATGGGCCGCGACAGACACTCGGTACCTTACTTAACCGAGTACCAACGTAACGTATCTTTCTTATTACTTCATCATATACACGTGACATACGGGCCTAATAGGATAACATGATCATTTATAAACTCAAAACATAGGCCGACAAGGCCGTGCAATCTTTCACGTACACGACATATGTCTACAAGCCTCTAAGAGTACATAAATGTCATAAAGGTCGGGACAGGGCCCTGCCATACTAATCAGTACATGTCCTAATCATACTGACCACATAAGCAACTCCGGAGCAAATGGAGCACACCAACACCTTCCGCTGAGCTGATAGCCTACTTGGAGGACTCTCGACCTGTCTATCAGGACCTACAGGCATGAAACGCAGCATCTCCAGGCAAACGGGACGTCAGTACGAATAATGTACCGAGTATGTAAGGCACATAAATAAGTACATAACAGACATGGAAGAATTATAGAGTAAATAACTCAACCTGTAAGTCTAGATAACTCTGTAAATCATGAAATAATTATAGTGTCATGCACATGCGTATGAATGTCATGTCGTGCATAGGTACATGTTTCATAACATCATCAGGCCTCTGAGGGAATCTCATTATATCATCTCGGCCATTGTGGGCAAAATCATCAACGTATACCAGCTGATCAGGTGGTGGTGCGTATATAACGCCATAACCTTTTCCCATATCACACACACACACACACACACACACATATATATATATACGTATATAACGCCATCTGGTCATGGGTCAATGTACATGTATAAATTCATGAAATGCATAAGAAATACCTTAATAAAATTTCTTGGAATGTCATAAAAATAATATACATGTTGGATAAACTTTATCAAATACGTATTTTTCTAAGACCCATGAACAGAAGATATAATAATAATTAAGAGATAATAATATTTTTTTCATATGGGAAAACCATTATGTTAGTGCTGTTAGAAATATTTCAATGATAAGAGAATCAATAACAGAATATAAGCGAAGCAAGATGATACATGATGGTACATTCAACCTTTTCTCTACAGCTTTAAAGGCTTTTACAATCATGTACAGTTGCATACAGTCTAGCTTACTTGACTCTTTCCATTTCAGTGATAGATTGCTCAATTATGGCTGATATTTATATTTTATCTCTCTTTGATCCTTGTGTCGTGACTAATTACTAATTCACATGGGGAATCAAGAATATAGACACCCCTAGTATTTTTATAAATAGAGTCATTATGAAAGTTGTGTATTTGCTCGTTTCGCTTGTATCGTATAGATCATGCCAAAAAGAAAGAAGGGATAGCCTTAACATACCTGGAGTATGTAAAAATCTGTATGATATTCTTAGAAAGGTTGCACCATGCACCGTACTCCCTTAGAATCACAAAATCCCACGTTGCTACTGTGCTAAGAAATCTTATTGGTTGAAGAAATCACGTTGTAGCGTTAGAAGTGAAAAAAATCATGTTTGGTTGTAGTGCTTTTTGTAGGAATTTGTAGGAAATTAATAAGAAATCATGTTGGCTAAGGTGCAAAGGTTCACGTCTGTTTGTGTTGTAGTGAAAGTCTTAAGTGTTGTGTNAAATTAATAAGAAATCACGTTGGCTAAGGTGCAAAGGTTCACGTCTGTTTGTGTTGTAGTGAAAGTCTTAAGTGTTGTGTTGAAAGTCTTAGATTTGAAGATGTTAGAGATGATTAATCAACAATGACTAAGAGTAAGGTATTTTGTATTTGTTTGCCACCTAATCAATCAATGACTAAGAGTCATTTGATTAAGAGTGGCTTGCTGCCACGTTTTTGAGTTTAGTCTTTATCCAAAACTCTAATTACTCTACCACTTTATTATTAATTAACTAGGTAATGTCCCATTTCCCAATAATTAATCAATTACCTACATAATTAAGAATTATTTCCATTTACTAAAAAAACTACTCACTTTTTACATACCTTATACAACTTACTATCATGGTCATGTGGTACCTTGTATGGTATTAGTCCATAAATACCGAGTATTTTAGCTAGGGCCGTATTTTATCCCAACATACCAAACTTGGACGAAAATTCACTTTCTTTGACTTGCTTCCCCTCTCAACATCACGAATTTACTCATCACTTGTTTGAAATAGCATAATGCTTATAATCTCAAAATAATCCCATTCCCGAACTTTCATCGATTAACTTACGACGAAACTTTAACATACGAAAATACGGGATGTAACAGCTGCACTGGGTGCAACGACTTCGTAATCAGTAAATTCTCCTTAGCTCATGCTCGCCCACCATTTGTATAAGTCTGCATTTTCCATATTGACATCAACTGAAAGTTCAACAATACCTTCTGAACTCAAGTCATATTATGCCTGAAACAATAATTAGATCTTCACATCCCTCTTCATTTTAAACAAACTCCTTTCTGCCATATTCAATCTTTCTTTGTACAGTAACCATCATTTCAAATAAAGTCTGTAGGCCAAATCAGATTATATCACGATTCCAAACCGTTCTACACTTTCTCAAGGCGCACGACTACCCTACCATTGAATTCATATGCTAATCTGCCACTCTTACTTCGGTTAAATCATCTTCTCTAGAAACTTCTCAACCTCTACTTCTCCTACTTGACCTGCTAGTTCTTCAACCACCGCGAAACACTTCTCTTCATGTCTTCCCTCATACTTTGTTGTCCAACTGTTGCATCAAATCGAAATGCATCTCTATCGCACCTGAACCAATAAAATGTTACCAACTCTAAATCTCTTCGAAGATCATCTTTCTCGAGCCATCAACATCAGAAATACCCATTCGCAACCACAATTGCTACACAATCACTTACTCTTCTTGAGTCCAAACTCATTGACAGGACATGAGAATTTAATTTGCTCCACAATTAACAACGTGAAAGATCCTTCAATACACTCACAACTCGAGACTATATATCAAATCAAGACAGAAATCAAGTACCCAATAGCAAACTCTTCAGTCATAAGCAAACTTTATTCTTCACATTCAACCCATCTGAACACATCCTGCAGTCACATCATACTTACCATATAGCCATTCAATCGCTCATCGAGCCACAAATCCTACTTGTGGGGATATTACCGGGTATAGGGGTCCATATGTACAAGTTCTCACAACCGAAACTACCGATCCTAAGGTGCGGCCTAACCCCGGCCTCAAGTCCTCCAGGCTGGCCCATCAACAAAACACAAACTCGAACCTCGTTCATAGAATCACAAGCCGGCGATGCACAACTGATATCGAGCGCTCGTATGCGCATGCAATATGCGTGGAAGGAATTCAAAGAGTTATGTTTCAAGCTGAATCAATTCCTCACGATAGAATGCAAGAAAATAAAATTTTCCTAAGGGTTCAACAGCCTCTCGAAGATAAGTACAGAAGTCTCTGTACCGATCCGCAAGACTCTACTAAAACCTGCTCATGACTCATGAGACCTCTACAACTTAGGGCTCTGATACCAACTTGTCACGACCCTAAACTCAAACGTGTCGTGATGGCACCTATCAATGGTACTAGACCAGCCGACTCCCACAATACTACAATAATTCATTCACAAATATGCCAAAAGGCGTCTTGTATAGCGGAATTTCATAAAAGAAACAAGGGTTGAATTCAAAAATAGAAATGCAGAATGAAAAGCCCCAATCATCGGGGTGTCACTGAGTCATGAGCAACTACTAAAAATTGGTCAGACAATAATAAGACTAACATAGTCTGGGAAAAGTCCAAAATACAACTAAGGGGGAGATAAAGAAGGAGAAAACAGGGCTGCAATCGCCAAGCAGCTACCTTGCTAACTCCAATGATCTGCTACAGGAATATCAGCAGCCGCTACCGTGACCAAAAATGCCTGGATCTGCACGCAAGGTGCAGGGAGTAACGTGAGTACACCAACTCAGTAAGTAACAGAAATAAATAAAACACTGAAGATAGTGACGAGCTACACAGTTATAGTTCATTTTCAGTAATTCCAGCAAAAAATAGACATGCTTTCCAATTCAGCAGTTTAAGTCAAACCAATTTTATACAATTCAAGTTCATGTAATTCGGATATAAACTCCTTCAGAAAAATTTCACAACAATAATATATAGCAACTAAGTGCAACCACAAATGAAAAGCAAGTACAGCCTCTCAGGGAAACAATCACTCAACTCGTCACAACAGCTCAACCACTCAGCTCTCAGCCCTCAGCACTCACACTCAATGGGTACCCGAGCTCACTGGGGGTGTTCAGACTCCGGAGGGGCTCCTACAGCCCAAGCGTTATAAGCACGGACAACTCACGTGCCATAGTATAATATCTGGATCCGCACGGACAACTCACATGCTATAATAATATATGGATCTGCAGGGATAACTCACGTGCTGCAGGGACAACTCACGTGCTATAATAATATCTCACAATCAGGCCCTCGGCCTTGCTCAGTCATAAATCTCTCCAGTCTCTTAGGTTCTCAATAATCATGAAATCAGCCCAAACAACAATGATATGATGCATCAATAATGAACAATAGAGACTGGGATAAAGTAATCAAGTAAACTGTGACTGAGTACAAAACTACAATTAACCATATAGTTCAACATGTACACAACCTTTGTGGATCCTAACAGTATCAACATATAGCCTAAACATGGTTTCTAACATGACTTATAACCAAATTTCCACAACACATAAAGAGCACATAGTTATCAATAAGTTATTCAACTTTACAGTTTTTACGGGACGGACCAAGTCACAATTCCCTCGGTGCACACCCACACGCCCGTCATCTAGCATGTGCGTCACCTCCAAAATAATCACATGACATAAAAACCCGGGGTTTCATACCCTCAGGACTAGATTTACAACCGTTACTTACCTCAATCCGAGCAAATTTCTACTCCGCAATGCCCTTGCCTCTCGAATCGGCCTTCGAGCATCCCGAATCTAGCCACAAGCAGTACAATACCATTAATATATGTTAAAGGAATCAATTCCACAAGAAAACTACTAAATTAGACTCAAAACCCGAAATCGACTCAAATCTGAACCCCGGGCCCACGTATCGAAATCCGACAAATATCACAAAAACCGAAATCCCATTCACTCACGAGTCTAACCATATGAAATTCATCAAAATCCGACATCATTTGGTACTTCAAATCCTCGAATTACTCTCTCCAAAACCCCAAGCCCTAACCCCTTATTTCACTTCAAAAATCCTACTAATTAGGTGAGAAATCAACGGAAAAACATCATAGCTAATGATAATAGAGCTCAAGCAACATACCTCAGTGAATAACCTTGAATCCCCTTCAAAAATCCCCTCAAAAGCTCCAAAGTCCGAGTTAAAAATGGTGGAAATGAGCAAAAATCACAAAGTCCTCAATTTATACATTCTGCCCAGCGAAGCCGCACCTGCGGTCCTTTTTCCGCTTCTGCGACACCGCACCTGCGGAATTTCCATCGCAGGTGCGGAACTCACTTAAGATCCCAGGTTCCACATCTGCGGCCAATCTCTCGTGCCTGTGCTTACGCACCTGCGCATAACTCTCCGCATCTGCGAAGCCAGTCATTTTCCTCTCTTCCACATCTGTGCCCCAGAACTCGCACCTGCGGGCTCGGAGATGCGATAACCTTCTCGCACCTGCGCTTTCTGCCCAGCTCCTCCAATCTCGCATCTGCGATCACCCGCTCGCTTCTGCGGGCTCGCACCTGCGATGAGACATCCGCGTGTGCGATTATGACAACTGAGTTCAACTTCAGCAATTCCTCCAATTTCCAAACTTGTTCCGTTAATCACTCGGAATCATCCCGAGGCCCTCGGGACCTCAATCAAACATACCAACATATCCCACAATATCATACGAACTTAGACAAATCATCAAATCACTCAAAACAACATCAAAACACCAAATTACACTCGTATTCAAGCCTAAGGACTTCTAAACTTCCGAATTCCATAAACGATGCTGAATCCTACCAAACCATGTCCGAATGATCTAAAATTTTACACACAAGTGAAAAATAACACCACGAACCTATTCCAACTTCCATAATTTCATTCCGACCCCGATATCAAAATTTCCACTACCGACCAAAATCGCCAAAATTCTAACTTTCGCCAATTCAAGCCTAATTCTACCACGGGCCTCCAAATCTCATTCCGAACGCGCTTCCAAGTCCAAAATCACCTAACGGAGCTAACAGAATCATCAAAATTAAATTCCGAGATCGTTTACACATAAATCAATGTCCAGTTGTCTTTTTCAACTTAAGCTTCTACTTTAGAGACTAGGTGTCTTAATCCACTCCGAAACCACTCCGGTGCCGAACCAACTAACCCGGTATAACACAGCATAGCTGAAGGACTCAAAAAGAAGCAGAAATAAGGAAAACGAGGCTATAACTCTCGAAACGATCGGCCGGGTCGTTACAATAGTTAAGTGCAATATTCTTCTGCACTAGAAGTCATAATTAGTTGTTATTTAGTTCAATTGCAGAAGCAAATCATTGAATGATCCTAGAGTTATTTGTACTAAAGTATTATTTGCATTTTCATATTGAATTTAGACAAGGTAGTCTCACCAAATAGCTATTGCCCATGTTCTACTTGCACCATAGTTGATTATATTATTGACTAATTGCGTGAAAATGATGGTACAAGAAAATAAGTAAAAAAACAAAAAAGATCATCATTTATTCAGATCCATGCAAAAATTTAGATTCTACGAAATCTTTGGGAGATCACCATTGCTAAAAGCCATGCAAAATTATTAGCATAGATAGTGGATGATTTGATTGAGATAATGACTCTTTGCTTCCATATCTCTTGTGATGTGACATATATATGTTGTTTTAATTATTTAATACCATATAAGCTAGATTTTGAGATTTGAGAATCTTTATGCTATACAAATCTAAGTTTTCTTAATTTCATTTAAGCCCATTGCATATAATAATTAGTTGATTAAAGGGACATCAATCTAATAATACTCAACATATATGACATTGTTCTGTCCCACAAATTATTGTATTAATCCATTAGTTGGAAGGCGAGTCTTGCATCAGTATAAGATGGGTACATTAATCAAGTTGTGCTAAAAAGATTAAAATACTTTATGAAATGGTGGGAGTAATAGAAAATATAGCAAAGAGGGTTATTTTACTATCAGCATCCAAAATGCCTATACGAATTCAATTTATTAGTTCGTAATGTAATAAAAACAAAATGTGGGCTCTTACATATGAAACAAAATCAGTTATAGAAGATTGCTTTCGTTTATTCAAGATTACAAATTAATATTTGTACATAGAATTAGACAATGGATTTAACCAAATAGGATTTCATATGTACTAGAGAAGATGCATTCTCTTTTTATTAGTGACACTTGTGAATGTATTACACCAGAAAATACAAAAGGTATAGTGTTATTTATGTATCATTGAAAGAAGCAATTCCAATTTTCCAACCCTCATTTTAGAAAGTCCGTACAAAGTACATTTTAACAATAACTAAATCTTTCTTTCCCAACCATGACAAAAAAACAGAAATCCTTATCTAGCCATGGCAAAAATCAAAGTGAAATATATGTACTCCTTATGATAACAGCAGCAGCAGATGGAAAGTTTGTTTCTTTCATCTTTTCCACAAAAACCTTAAGAAGAGTCTGAATTGGTATTTCACAGAAATAATTCTGCAAAAGTAAAAAATATAAAGGGTGAGACATTTGGATGTATAAATAATGACTTATGTAGTCCAACATTTCAAAGGTAATCATACCTCATCTTTTCAAGAACTGGCTAAGAGGTCAATTATATCTCTAGTACAATAACTGCAGTACCAAAATAAACACAATTAATTAACATATAATAACATGTTATTGGCCACAAATAATGAAATGATTTCAACTATCAAGTGAAACACGGTATATTCATCAAGAGTTTAACTTCTATTCACTGATAGAAGTCAGATCACCTAAAAAATAATTACAAATAACCATCCATAATATGAAATTGTTGAAAACTTACAATCAGAATCTGATTTGTCCCATTTACTTCCATTCTTCAGAGTCTCAAATGTATCATCTTCACTATCACTCTCAAGCTCACATCTATTGTCTAAGTATCTCTTTCTTGTGGTATCCCTTGGACTAGTTGCTTGAGGATATATCTTTTTGTGTAGTATGGCCCTCAAAATCTGAAAATTAAGGATTACTTAAACAAGCTGGAAAAAAAAATTGCAAACTAAATACATCTATAAAACACTAGTAGATGCACATAAAAAAGATAGTCCAGCGCATTAAGCTCTAGCTATGAGCGGGATCTGGGGAAGGGTCGGACCGCAAGAGTCTATTGTATGCAGTCTTACCCTGCATTTCTGCAAGATGCTATTTCCACGACTTGAACCCATGACTTAAATTGCTCAAACATGGGTGTGGGTGTCCGACACTGGTGCGGATCTTGAGGTCGGATCTTTCAAGATGTAAATTTTAAGATTCGGGGATATGGATTCTAGTACGGATATGGTGCGGAAAACTAGCTAAAATTAATTCAAAAAAATAAAAAAAATGTCTAAATTATGAGAAAATTTTGTGGAAAAACTTAGTATAGCTTGTAAAGTGTGGATTTCTTTTTTATTCTCACGTTATAGATAAGTAAAAGATTGATTTCCTAGAGAAAATATACTATTTTCTTTAAATTTACCCTAGTTCGGTTCTGATTTCGGGAATCAAATTGTATCTCTTCTCGAATTTTTCTGTCTGTCGTGATCAAAGTACCCAAATTATTTGACCAGATCCGGTACAGATCCCATATCCACACCCATACTAGTGTCGTATCGACACTGGTGCGGCACCTAAACTGCCGTGTCAGAGCAACTTAGCCCGTGACCTCTTGGTCACATGGCAGTAGCTTTACCAGTTACGCCAAGACTCCCATTCTAGATACACATAACTTTTAAAAAAAAATTAATATAAAAAGATGTCATTCTATTTGAAACATACAAAAAGAGATGGAGACAGATAGAGCGACATATATAAAATGAAACAAAGGGAGTATATTATTTGCATAAAAATGAATGAGTGTGCAAACCTTTTCCATTCTTGATTTCTCAAACTTTGACTGTGGAAGTACTGGATCTCTCAAAGGGTAAGGGGGAGGAGGTGTGAATCCATCACTGCAGAGAAATGTCTTCTTGAGAAGATAAGACACAGATTTTCTGCTAATACCATTGTTTGTGTTTTCCAGTTGAGCAGATTCTTGGCCTTTGCCACAAACAAGACTATTACTCCGCTTGAAATTGCTCTCTTTACTTTCTGAATTTTCATCTTCTAAGTTCTGGAGACAGTCAAAAAATTTGTCTAGATCTTTATTTGATCCCTTGGCTGAAGGGGAAATTAGATGTTTTAGTTCTTTGTTAAGCTGCCCAACTTCTTCAGGTGTAAGTTTTTCATCTGGTTGATTCAAATTCCCAGCATTTTTTGGAATACTGTTTTTTCCAAATGTCCCAATAGCAAGCAGTTCATTAGGCCAGTCACTGAATTCTTCTTTGCATGGTTGATGCACCTTTTGATCTATTAATTTTAAGGAGAAATCATATGAGTACCAAAGCAAATAAAAGAGTAGCCCGGTGTACGAAATATTTTGCGTTTACGGCAGGGTCCGAGAAGGATAGTAAGCCTACCCTGACACAAAGTTCAGTGGTTGATTCCACAACTCGAACTAGTACTGAACTGTAGGTCACACAGAGCAGCCTATCCTGATATAAAGTTTAGTGACTGATTTCACAGCTCGAACCAGTAAACAGTAGGTTACACAGAGCAACCTACCCTGACACAAAGTTCAGTGGCTGATTCCACAGCTCGAACCAATTAACGGTAGGTCACACAGAGCAGCCTACCCTGATATAAAGTATTCCACAGCTCGAACCAGTGAATGGTAGGTCACACATAGCAACCTACCCTGACACAAAGTTCAGTGGCTTATTTCACAACTCGAACCAGTGAATTGTGACCTACAGAGCAGCTTACCCTAACACGAAGTTCAGTGGCCGGTACCAGTAAACTGTAAGTCACACGCAGATAACTTTACTGTTGCTCCGCGGCTCTGTGCTGAACAAAGCAAATAAAAATATAAAATCAAGAAAACTTACAAGTGTCTGTTACTGGGTTCGGCTTGGAGGGGTTTTGCTTTCCATTAATCTTGTTTTGAATCCAATTAAAGATCTATTATCAGCATATAAGGTAAAGGTTAGCAGCTAAAGAATATAATGCTCATTCATATATTTAGGCAAAAATGAGAAGCCTGTCCAACTTACCTTCATTTCGTGGGAAAGATAGACTTGAGATTTGAGAACCCTTCAATCTAACTACAGAGGTAGAGATATGATCAATGTGGGCTTGAGAATTGTGTTTAAGCACGTCTGTTAAGCCAAAGGAAGTTGAGCTTCTAGCCCTTTTAAATAGAGGTGGAGTTATCTACATTCTAAATTTTTAATTATTTTTTTATATATTTAGTTCGAGCCATTAGCTAAGTAGTGGCGGGAAACTAGTATTTCGAGTTTATGAGTTCAAAATTTTTAATCCTTTTAAATTACTGTGTCTTAAATTAATAATTAGTAAATTTTTAACAAAAATTTTAAGACAACACTAGGTTCGGTCGAACCCGCAGCCGCTACTATTGGTTCAAGTTCCTATGCAACCGCATATTTTAGTGTCCTTTACACATGTCATTTTCCATTTCGACCATCGTCCAATTTGAAATCTCAGGCACTATTGTTAATGTAAATAGTGCTTATAAAAGAGCTTAAGATTACCAAGTTGGAGGGATACAGTATTTCAAGAGAATGTGTGTATTATTATAAATAAGTGAATCTAGAATTTATTTCGTGACTGGTTTAACTTTAGTCTCTTACTATGACCCACTACACTTTTAAAATTATAGGTTCAAAATTATATTCTTTTCGAAATTTTAGTAATTATATATATATATATATATATATATA